>JARHVA010008616.1:242500-453136 GCA_037957365.1 Torreya grandis | reverse complement strand
ATATATATATATATATATACATGTGTCTCTCTGTGTGTGTGTATATATATATATGTAGATATATACATGTATATATATATATATATATATACATGTATATATATACATATTTATATATATATATACATATGTATATGTATGTATGTATGTATGTATGTATGTATATAGTTTTTAATATTGTACTCATTTGTTTTTTCTTTCTTTCATCCTCTCATTATATATTTTTTATCTCTTTTTTATTAATTGTTATCTATATAAATTATTACAATTATAATGTCTAAAATATTCTACTAATGTTATAATAAATGAATACAATATGGACTAATGTGAAGTAGCCCTTATTTTGCAAAAATATGTAGAAATTTTAATAAATTCTACTAGAATAGAAAAAATATGCAAAGTACTAATAAAAGGATAATTATTATTATTTTATTTATGAAAATACACACTTTTATCCAAACTTAATCACATCTTAGGAACCCAAATTCCATGGACTAATCATTTTTTAATGCAAGCAATCTTCATTATTTTTTTAAGAAATGAGAGAATAACAAAGGATTTGTCATAACGATATTGATTTTACACCAAGATATTATTTAGTTCCTAAATACTAAAGAAAATAGATAATAATATAGGCACACTATTGTATTGGGTTTAAAATCCATTATATGCCAAAAGTAATGCAATTTAGAATACTAACAAAATAAGTAAGAACCAAAAATATTGCTCAATGACAATAAAAAAGGAACATTACACACAAGACACAAGCATAATGGAGTTGAAAAATATATAAAACATAATGAGAGGGTTATGATGATAAAGGTTAATATATTATCATAAGGGTCACTAAATGTTTTTTTCTTTCAACTATTGTATCCATAGAGTTGTCATAATTAGCTCATTAAAATAGTTTAAAACAAATGATGGAATGGAAAGGCATGAGTTGATTTGTGGTGGTGGAATGAATGTTGATGGATCAAGTGAAGGGGGTGAGTTTATATATTTTTAAGGTAGAGGGCTAGGAAATGGTGGGTCAACCATCCTTTTTTGGAAATCTTAATTTGAGGTGGAGTCTTGGTGATGTACTTTATAACATTACTAGACCCCTTTATGGTTGCGACTACATGGGGATATTTTTGGATGTTTTAATCCATTGGTAACCCTAGTTAAGTGTAAGCATGATTTATAATAGATAGGTGGAAAAAATATATTAATAAAGTAGGTATTCAAATCTTGGACTTGGAAATACAAATGATAGAGTCTTTGATGGACTTGGATCAACACTAATATAAATATTAATAAGATATAATGATAGCCATTATTGAGGTATGTGGATATATTCCCACTTGAAATAATGGGGTACACACTGAAATGGTATTAGTTTAAGTAACAGAGGTGATAATGAAATAAAAGATTGGAGTAACTAAAATACTTATGGGAACAACTAGAATGATTGAATTAATAATTAGAATAATAGGGGTTACAACTTGAGATATAAGAATGTTAATACAAGAAAAAAAAGGTGTTTCCTAAATAAATGGGGTTAATAATGGGATCATCTTAATTTATTATTTCATCATTAAAAATAAGGCATGGGTCCTTTATAATTATTTTTGTTGTTATATATCATGAATATGATAAGGGTTGATACTTTAAATCCCAAATTGTACATGCATGGGAATATTTTGAGAGATACCAGTTGTGTGTTCCTCCTCTAGGTGATCCTCTTCTTATTATGGATGTTCCTCTAAACATTTATATTTAAAATATAAATATTTTATATATAATGTTGCTCTTAGGTATGGGGGTATGTACTAAGGTATATCTTCCAATTTAAACTTTAAATTTTATAGAGAAATAGGAATAATTCTAATAACCTATGAAATTATTAGAGGTGATTGTTTAAATTTAAAAAGAAGAGGAGGAGGTAGATGACTCATCACTTATGATGGGATTGGTTGATTTATACCAAATTTAGGTGTGAATGCCATTATGATCTTAGGGCTGAGAGGATACCCACCTATATCCATTGAAGGGTTTTATTTCTCTATATTATTCTATGGTGGGAATCACATATGTACCATCCTCTTCAACTCTTCATCATTCCCTTATAGAGACTATTCTCTTGTATCCTACTCCATTTTTTCTTTACTTAGACTTATGATAAAAGAGTCATATTGAATCCTTAGTGCAAGTTTCATCCTCATTTCTTCATCTCTCATTATAATCCAAACCTGAGTGTAATATTTAGCATTAATAAAAATGTGGTCATGGTTATATTTTTTGTGGTTGTAAGTAGCTTTGAGTCTACCCTAAAAAAAAATTATATATTGAATTACTATAAATTTAGGATCCCAATACCGTATCTTGCTAATTTGAGATGGAAAAATGACATGTGCTAAGAATACTTAGGAAATTTTTCCTATTATTGAAATTGTTGCATGCTTATGCTAAGAGATATTTTTTTTTAAAACTCCCATTTTAGCTATTTTTTAGTTTTCATAAATGTTCTTAGATAATTGATAACCTATCTCTTGTATAGAATTTTTTTTGGGACTAACCTAGGCAACTATAGGGGTGAAACCAATGTGTATTCTGTCCTAATAATTGTGTGATTTGGACAATACCAATAACCCCCTAGTGACTTCAGTGATCTTATCATTTCATTAAATAGGCTTGTCATATGTTATATATTGTTATCACTATAGACCACAGGGTAAAAGGTGTCTATAATCCTTTGTATATGGTTCATAAACTTATGAATGTGGAACATGTTAAAATATTCACATATCCTATCATATATTAATGGTTACCATTTAGATACACATTGAGGGGTCATTGTAACATATACTACATATAATAAATAGGACATGTAAAATTTTCCATCTGGTCTTTTTTGACTCAGTATTTATAGTTTCAAATTTAAACTTATAACTTCCCCGATTTTAGTGATCTTGGTAACCATGATTAGAGATAAGCGGGTGATACATAACTCATTTGTATAATAATTATAATGGTAACAATTAATAGGTCAATTTCAATCCTAACTCCTAGTCTTAAATTTATGATCATAGTAGAATTCACTTTCCTCATTTTGAAAAAATTGTTAGGTTCATCTACCTAGTACTTCAAATTTTCCCTTGAATCATTATTTTTGAACCATTCCAAGAGTAATGTTTAGTTTTAAAGTGTGTTTGGCTAAGGTAATCCATATTATTTATCAAATTCTACTCCAAATATGAAACCCATTGGTACCTGAATACCACTCTTATTAATAATATCATTCATGCACATACTAACAATGAATAAATTATGGATCATGTTTATACGTGGTAATACCTCATGTTTGGCCACAACTTTGTGTAACCCAACCACTTTTATAGATATTATATCATCTCTATATTCCATTTTTTAGAGAGATAAGTCATCCTCTTTATTTTATGGTTAAGCTAATTTGACGTATTCATAGATAGTGGAGTAATGTGGGAAGGTGTTGCTTAAATAGATTATGTCAAATTATGTAAATTTAAATTCCACCTTGGTTCCAAATAAAAACAAATATGGTCTAAAACTATCATTGCAATGGTCATTAAGCTCTGTATTCAATTTTGACAATTAAGACTAAGGAAATTAGAGATCTATAAATTTTAATTTGCAAGTTATAAATTTAAAAATGATGTTTAATTAAATTTAGGGAAATCATATATACTCTCTTAAGAGCCAAATTAATTGATATGATATATCATTCATGATAATTAATTATTATGCAATGGTCTATGTAAAATGTCTTTCCATTTTATATTTGATTTTATGACGTACACTTTTTTAGGGATTTTTTGACACATGTCAAGTTGTCAAAGATATACAAATATTAGTAATCTATTTTGGATTTAATATTCCCATTAGCCTTTATAGTTTTAGTAATTCACATAGTCATAATTTGATTTTCAATTTTTTCTTTATGTTTGTAGCTAATTATGCTAATAATAAATCATGTGTATATGACCATTTTATAAATAATATGTGGGAGTTTATCTCTTAGTGATCCCTTGAAGTGTAAGTGTGTATGGTTCATGTTGTCATGTTTTATTGATATTATGCTTGATTGTGTGTCCATGGGAAAACATGGAAGTATGTCATATATTTATTATATATGATTTCTAACCAATCTCAAAATTATGTCAATGTATGGAGATATGAGGTGATGACACATTGCATGATAGTTTAAAATGAATATTATATGAGGGACACATGATAACATCTATGTGTGACACATGGTTTTTAACTATGACAAGGTTCACACATATCAGATTGTCTCTTTGTTGCATAGTCACATATCTATAGTCTATAATCTTTAGTAATTAGTTTATGATTTTGTGAGATGATTACATGTGGGATGATCTATCATAGTCACATAATCACATAGATTCATAGCTTATCTTTTCAAAACAAGGTCTATGATAGTGTGATATGGTGACACATGGTGTAATCTCATGTATATAGGTAGTCTCATATATTAGTGACTTAAATAATTGAGAAAATACCTAAAAAGATATGAGATGGTTACACTTGGAATGATATAATTCATTGTGTATCCATGAGTATAAATAACTTATCCCATTTTCCAAATATCTATGATGGAGTGATAGAAATACACATGGAACAATATCATGATGTCTAGATCCATAAGTGTTAAAAGGGACAAGTCTTTATTTTCAATGTAGATTCTGAACAAATGGGTATAAGGACCTATTTCATGATGGTTTTCCATATCATTTAGGGTCTGATGAGACACTGGCTATCTTTTAATTTTTAGCAAGGAACTGACACTTGGAAATCTAAAAGTTTATTTATAAAATAAGCTACCAACTTGTAAAGTGGACTTGATAGACTTGAAAGTAAAAAGGGTTATCATGCATTAGTTAAATAAATAAATTTTAAATAGCACTTATCCTTTTATTTAAATTTATTGATTTTATTCAAAGACTTTTATGAAAACAAAAGTGAATATAAAACGATAGGATTTTATGTGTTGGGACTTAGGTCAATTATGTCTTGATGGAGGCCAAATATAATATTTTTAAAAATAAATGGGTCCCTATTTTAAAATTTGAAAATGGAGTGTGTTGGTCACAAAAAATGGTGACTCAAAGGGGAAATACTCTTTAGTATTTAAGGACCTATAATTTTTGGTTTAACTACTATAAAGAATTTCAAACATTATACAAAATTAATAAATAAATTATAAAATAGAAAGAGACTTAAACATAATCATATAACATACTAACCCTTATCATTTATTAGATGATATTTGATTATGTGAAGACTATTTCCATTGCTATGAGATTTTTCACAAAGTTTAGACAAAATTTTAAGTTTATTTACCTTATGTATTTCTTAGTTTATTTCAGCTTTTAAGCACAAGTTTGTGGGAAGCAAAGCATTGTTATGATACTAGTTATACATACATAGCCCCCATATATATATATATATATATATATATATATATATATATATATATATATTCCACTTTAAGAATTGATATACTTATATCTGTGCATCCAAAGCCTCAATATAGATTACTTGAATCACCCCTCTTCCCTGAGATTTTTTTTTTGAACTTTCTCATGTAATAAGTTTTGTGAACCACCATTGTCTAGGTCTATGTAAGTTAATTTTGTTAGAGATCAACTATTTCACTCATATTTTGTATTCATAAATGGTTAGTATTTTGAAAATAATTTTTTATCATGTAAATGTGTAATTGATCTTTTAAAATGAGATTTATTTCTAAAATTCAGATGAAAATGTCAAAATAAATTCCATAGATATAAAAAGGTTATTTGATTTAGATAATATCTTCCATTCAGTTATGATATGTACCTTGGTTCCAAGACCAAAATAAATCATGATCAATCCATGAATTATTATAATTTTGAGCAACTTCCCTCTTTGAGGAATTATGGAAAAATATATAAGTGGTCAAGATGACCTTATTCATAACCTATAAAAATAGGATATCTATAATAGGAAAGGAGGAAATATAATTTAGGAAATCAAGAAATTTAATCTGTGAAAATATTAATTTTAATCACTGAAAATAGGAAAAATAGTCTACTCCTACTACTAAATTATAACTCACATCTATTTTGAGATGCTCCTAGTTGGAATATACATACAATAGTGCTTTAAGTACTAACTATTAACTAGAAAAGTTAGGTCATTACCTTGGAGGTATTTTAATAAAAAATCATCATTACTAAATATTTTAGAGATTTCATATGATATAATACATAATTGAGTGAAGTTGTCATGTTGTCCTTTCTTGTCATGTGATTTGTCCCATAAGAGAACTAATTTTAAAATTATGAACACTTTAAATTTTGATCTTTTATCAAACCATCTCTTGAAAATATCCTAATATTTTCTTAAATTTAGTAAGGCTTCCATCTGTGCATATTTCATTTGGATAATATTTATCAATTTTGATTGAGTCCTTTCACCATCTTCCATGTAATATCTCATAAATTGATCAGTAGTAGCTTTATAGTAATTGGGGAAATTGGTTTATGCCCATATACTAGTAAGAAAGATGAAGCTTTGAGGGTTTGATTATGTCTAGTCATGTCTGCCCATAATGCATACTTCAAAAATAAGCACCATTCTATTGGTTTGATATTTTCACATTTATTTATGGCATCAATTAATTTATTTTTAGTGGATTAAACAACTACATTTCATTGTGGATAATAATTCTAACAAAACTTGATAGTTATCCAATTTTTATATGCCCATTCAATGAACTCTATTGATTGAAAATCAGGACCATTATCACAGACTAAGGAAACTAGTGATCCAAACCTAGTCAAAAAATTTATTCAAGGATTTTGATTACATCTTGTGTTTTATAGTTCTTTGTATTAATAAATTTGGTCCATCTAGTGAAATAATTTGTTTTTGTGAGAATAAACTTGTGTCTAACTAGTTAGATGGGACTAACAATGCCTATAAAATCTAGACCCTATTTTATAAAATGGCATCCTTCAACCATAGGTTACAAATGCATAGTTTCATGCATCTATCTCTTCCCAAATACCTGACATCGATGGCTAGTTCTAACATGAATGTGTTCATCCTTGAAGATAGTAAGATAGTAATATATCATTCATATAATTTTGTGGGTTATGGCATTTCTTGAGGGGTGTCCACTTCCTATATTTTGATGATTTTTAGGATGTATTCAGCTTCTTATTTGAAAGTGCATCTCAAGTAGACACCATCATAATTATTTCAATATAACACTCCATGTATTATCATATAGTGTGTTGATTTGAGATTGAACCCTCTTATTTTTTAACTATTCAATTTATAAGGATTTTTCTTAGTAAGCAGGTAATGTATAATATGGTTGTACCAATCACCACTCACTATTTGAGACTAATTCACTTATATAAAATAAATGCATGGATCAATTTATATAATTAGTTAAATGAGGCCTTAACATCATACCATTTTAGTAGGTCTATTTTTCAAATCAAACTCTTGTAATTTAGCCATCCATTTGCATCTTCACTCATATAATTCATTCCATCCAAGCATGATCTTGACAACTAGATATGGTGTAATGGTATATGTATTATTACATAATTTATAGTGGTTGAATTTCTTCACAAATTTAATCAAAGAATAAATTGGTTTGTCAATCATGGAGTACTTCAACCTTTCATCTTTCATATATTTTTGAATGACGATGATAGTATTTTCATCATATTCAAACTTTTGAGTAAATATAGTTATTATAGTATGTTTTAATGCAAATAAATATAAGAAAAGTCATTTTAAAAAATTAAGATAATCAGAGTTGAAGCCTAAGTGATGGAACTTTTTATATCTTGAAATGTTTTCTTTGTCAGGATCTTGCTCCACCAATTAGAGCACATATGATTACTTCTTGAATTAGCAACTAAACATGGAATTTAACCAGAATGATAAGTAACTAGAAATATGAAACAACACAAGAATATAAGAGACAATACACAATTGTATTAATAATCACTCAGAAGAAAATACAATAAAGAAGATGCCACTTCTTCTTCCACCTCAAAGGCTCGCCACACCTCAAGACCTTCTTCCCTCTCTCTCTCGATCCCAACAATCAACTCTAATACAGAGTTGGTGTTCACCTCCACTAGTCAAAAACAATGCTACTAGTATACCAAGTACAGAACCATACTCCAAGTAGATCTCCTGCTCTCTGCTGCTACCTGTAAATCACTAGACCTTACTCACCATTGTAGATCTCCAAAAGAAGCCATGCACACCTGCTGACCAAGATCATACATATACGAAGAACCCTTTTGATTCTCCAAACCAGCACCCACACTTGGTACTATGGCACTAGGAGGAACACACCATTGCTCTCCTCTCTCTGAAGGAGCTTATTTTGCTCTCTTACTCTCTAGCACTCTCTTACAATACAGCCCATGAGTCTATTATAGACCTCATGCTTACAATAATTAGACTATCTTAATTACAATAATTAGACACGCAACTCAAGACTATAATTAGCTTTTAACATGCAAACTGATAGTCCAAAAATAGACTCTCTAGAATCAACATGCAAACTACATGTTCATGTACAGGCTACTGACATCAGCTCCTCCCTGATCAATGTCAGCTGATTGGTAACCAATGTCAGTTGCTTCTTCACTACTATCTGACAGATGTCAGTTGATCAGACCAATGTCAGTTGCCCTGTAACTCTCTGCAACCTTTGTAACTCTTCTTATTTGCATCTTCATGAAGCTTTTAGCTTCACAACCTAACAATCTCCCACTTGGAGATAAACAGTTGCACCTGTACCTGTACCTTCATCTAATTCATTCCCTAGCTTGTATCCCTCTTCAAGATCAATCCTGAAGACCAACCACCACATAGCTTGTGATGTTACACCTATCATTCAAGTAACCTGCCACATTCAAACCTACAACCCATGTAGTGAAGACCTTGACCCTGCATAACATGTTAACCTACTGCTAGTCCATCTCAAATACCTGAGAATCCACTGAACTGCCCTCTAGTACTCCTTCCTTGAATTGGCTCCATACTTTTTGACAACTCCCACTGCTTAGGAAAACTCAGGTCTACACTAGACCTCATGTGATGTTGAACCCTGTTCTAAGCTAAGCTTGAACTGTCTAGCCCTTGGTGTGCTTACCGATTCTACATCCTACATCTTGGACCCCGCCAACACCATCTTCACATCAGCTCCCATTGGAGATCAACCTGTGATCTTCCATGTCTCTTATGCCAAAGAATTTCACTGCTCCAAATTCTTCATGACATACCTCTGAACTAACCTTACCCTTAGCTCAACAAAACCCTGTATGTGTAAACCTGCTCCAAGCTCATCCTCCACATACAGTAACTGGATAATGTTGTGACCATCATCCACCTGGTAAGATAAACACGATGGTTATACTGACATTGACAAAAGCTCTACTTTGTCATCCACCTGGTACCACCTATCAGCCCTATACCACTGTCCTACAGCTTCCTCAAGACCTATACCTTGGCCTTCCATCTCATGTATCCATCCACTCTCTTCTTTAACCTGGGAATCCATCCATATTTCAATGTTTTTTTCTAGCTGACAACTCCACCAAAAAACACCTATTTGGTTCTTTTGCAAGGACTCACACTCCTCATCCATGCCAAGCTCCCATTGTTTCTGGATTCTACCTGCATTGCCTCTTCACATCTTCCTAGTTCTCGACCATCAATAAGCAATATAAATAAGGTGAACAACAAATATGAGGTTCACTTACCCTTTTTGACCTCCATATGGGCATTTGAGACTTATTAGCAGCTTGTTGTCTACCCACCATCCATTCTAGTGACTAATCTCGGCCATCTCCTAGTTTGCATTTGACCGATGTCGGTTCCTTGCACTGACCCTGACTGCCGACGTCATTTCCCTAGCTGACGCTGATATCCCTTCTATCAATGTCAGTTCTTATATGACTGATGTCAGTCTTCCTGTTGCCGACGTTGGTTATTATTTGACCGATGCTGGTACCTGTGTTCACCTGTGAGTGATAACTTTTTACCCACGAGCTCTCCATGGTCAAAACCCTGTTCAAATCAGCATAGCCCTGCTCAGAATAATTTAGGCCCCTCAACTGATCTCTATCTACCATCTCCTCCATGAACACCAAGGCTTTCTAGTTCTTAAGTTTATCAAAGATATCTATCTTCCGCTTAAGAACATGCATTCCCCTCCTACATATGTGACCAAGCCTACAAAGCCACATCTTTGTAACAAAAGGTGAATCAGTAATATAAGTAGATAGATAAAGGATACCTACTTTCTTACCACCATCTAATTCAAGTGCATCTGCTATGAGAGTTATATTGCATCTCCCATCACCCAACTTTCCTAAAGAAATTAGACTCATCTCCAAGATGAGGCCCTGCATGACCTTCTTCAACACCCGTGTGTTATCCGTCTATAATTTTAGCTTCACTTCCCCTTCGTAAATCATCTGACAAGGCTCTCTAACCCCTAAATAAATCTCTCCAAAGTCTCCAAAGACATACCCATGAAAAGATGCTCTATTTTGGGCTGCATGGAAAGAGGTAAGAGAATTTGTAAACAAAGATTCTACTTTATCCAGAGCAACCTATGCAACGTCACCTGCAACATCTACTTTTACACGATTATCTTCTACCAACCAAAAATCTCCCTTTACCTACTCTTTCTTTCCATCAATCAGACCATTCATGCTATTTAGTTTCTCCATTCATAGCTTACTTTCTTCTGCCATTGCTATACTCCCACTCAATCTAAAACCCTTGAGAGTGACCTGTAATCAATAAACACTAACCAGATCTGAAACCACCTATTAGTAACCCAACCAAAAGCTCTAATACCACTTGTCAAGATCTTTCTCCACCAATTAGAGCACATATGATTACTTCTTGTATTAGCAACTAAACACGAAATTTAACCAGAATGATAAGTAACTAGAAATATGAAACAACATAGGAATATGAGAGATAATACACAATTGTATTAATAATCACTCAGAAGAAAATACAATAAAGAAGATGCCACTTCTTCTTCCACCTCAAAGGCTTGCCACACCTCAAGACCTTCTTCCCTCTCTCTCTCAGTCCCAACAATCAACTCTAATACAAAGTTGGTGTTCACCTCCACCAGTCAGAAATAACGTTGCCAGTACACCAAGTACACAACCATACTCCAAGTAGATCTCTTGCTCTCTCTTACTACCTAAAAATCACTAGACCTTACTCACCATTGTAGATCTCCAAAAGAATCCATGCACCCTACCAAGATCATACATATACGAAGAACCCTTCTGATTCTCCAAACCAGCACCCATACTTGGTATTGTGGCACTAAGAGGAACACACCATTGCTCTCCTCTCTCTGAAGGAGCTTATTTTGCTCTCTTACTCTCTAGTACTCTCTTACAATACAGCCCATGAGTCTATTATAGATCTCATGCTTACAATAATTAGACTATCTTAATTACAATAATTAGACACGTAACTCAAGACTATAATTAGCCTTTAACATGCAAACTGATAGTCCAGAAATAGACTCTCCAGAATCAACATGCAAACTACATGTTCACATACAGGCTGCTGACGTTGGCTCCTCCCTGACCAATGTTGGCTAACTGGTAACCGACGTCAGTTGCTTCTTCACTACTATCTGACAGACATCAGTTGATCAGATTGATGTTAGTTGCCCTGTAACTCATTCTAAAACTCTCTGCAACCTCCACAACCTCTGTAACTCCTCCTGTTTACATCTTGGTGAAGCTTTTATCTCCATAACCTAACATTCTTTGCTTTAGTTTTTCATTCCACATTTACATCCTACTTCAACATTGAATTTACTGGTTTTACAAACTCTACAAATCTAAAAATGAGATTTTAGAAAGAAAAATATCTTACCAAAGAAAGGTTTGAGTTCATTTTTACTATTAGCATATGGAATTATTAAAATAACATGAACTCTTTTAAGGCAACTATAAATACCTTATTTGGTGTTAAAATGGCCTAGTAACTTACCTTATATGACTCTAAAGATACTCATTTTTAGATTCAATGAGAATTTCTACCATATGCATCTTTAAAAAACTTTATGTAAGTGTTTAACATGATTTTCCATATCCCTAGAGAGGAAATTTAGGTCATCCATATAGATGATGATTTATTTACCAATGAGTCCTTGAAATAAAACTCCATGGTGTGCTTAAAATTATAATTTGCATTGATTAGTCCAAATGGTATTATATTATATGAAAACATCCCCCACTTAGTGTTGAAAGTAGTTTTTATTCGATCGTCATTTTATATTAACACCAAGTTATAGCCTAAAAAACCATCCAAGAAATCAAACCATGAACTATCTAGATAACCTCATATAGGGAATGCAATGAATAATTATATTTCTCTAAAGCTCTATTTATATTTTTGAAATTTATAGATAGTTTGATTTCACCATTATTATTTCACATAAAAAATATATTAACAACCCAAGCAAAGTTTCTGATTAGAAATACAAATTTAGCATCCATAAATTTCTAAACCTCCTTTTGTTCACCCACATATTATGTAAAGGAAACAAGATAACATAAACCCTATCAAACATAGGAGTGCTTAGCTTGGACCTAACCAAGTGGATAGGACCCCTCAACATCCCCCTATATCTAACCCTTTTTATATAATGATGTAAATATACAAGTGCCACAAGCTTATGGTAGAGACACATGTGGGAGCATTAATCATGATTAGAAAAAGGCTTAATCCCATTTTATGTCATGATAATGACAAATTTTTAACTTAATAGTGTAATACATCATTTAAAAGTTGCTTATTCTAATGTCTATGTAATAAGACAAAACAATGGAATTTTGAAGTGTTACTTGGCCCACAACAACCCTCAACATAGTTTTAGAAAAAAAAATAACATCAAGGGGGAGATAGGGATTGTTGTGAACCAATATCCTAAAGGTAAGTCTAGGAAAACCATAAAGTTTGGAGAAAGAAATAGAAGGGAGGTTTAATATAGTTCATGATAAGGATAAAAGGACATGATGAGATTATTTCCATAGATTTCACAATAGGATAGAAGTAGCAGCATGTGACCTTCATGAGGGTTAATGTGGAAGTTTTTAAGGAACTCATAGGGAAAGTAGTTAGCATGACATGTGATGGAATGAAGTCCTTAAAAGATAAATGGTGAAAGTAGGAAATGATTCAATCATTATTCTAGATAGATACAGTCTACCCCATAGACAAGAAGGGCTTCCCAAGGGCTAACCTAATGCAGAGATGGCCTAATGTTTGCCTACAGGTAATGCATTAACTTACTCTAGAATTCAAATTCACCCACATTTTTCACAACACTTCTTTATATTGAACTAATTAAAAGGCCATAATATTATATTTTCATATTATTTGCTCATGTCTCTCAAATACATAGTTATCAACTTTAATTAAAATACCTCAACTGATATAATCCATCAAGTATTAATCATTCTTACTACTAAATGGGAAACCCCCATGAAAAGTCAAGAAATCCACATGGTGGAAAGTATTAGAGAGAAATTTTATGACAAGGACATTAATTTGGAGGGTATAAAAAGTGAGGCCTCCCCTTCCACCCATCCATCTCATCCATAGGAGGGAGGGAATAAGGAAAAAAGAAGGGCTCATGACCCATCTCTCCCACAGAAGAGTTTCAATAAGAAATTCAACCAGAGCCTCTAATTTAAATAGGGTGTGGATAAATCCAATTTATAAATCCATGATCTTAAGGTGGTATATATATGTAAGAGGGATGAGGACCCAACCAATATTCTAGAGGGCCTTATGCATAAGTTGATAGATTTCCATGAAAATTTAGAAAGATAGGGTAGGTAGATGGTTTGATATATGGAGCAATGGAATAATTTTAAAAAATAAATTGATGATTTGAGTGAGGGGATAAGGGAATATAAGATAGAGGAAAGAGGTAATCTAGAGGTAACCCTTAAGGTCAAGGAAATCCTTGCCATCATCCTAAGGAGTCACAACACAAAGAAAGGAAAACCATCAGTGGAGAAGACTATAGGCACGATGGAACAAAGAAAAAACATAATATAAAGTAAGGGGGCAAAAATAAGAGGGATGTTGATTAGAAGTGAAAATAAATTGATAGGTAGTATTAGGAAGGAAATTCAATCCTAGGATATTTAGTAGGGGTTATATCTATATGATTTGTTCTAGGTCTTTTCTGTTGAGTTTTTGATAAATGTTTATGTCTAACAGGCTATGTTGGCCTTGTTTCATATTATCTTGTTTGTATTTATCATGTTGAACTATGGTTCTCATGTCCTTGTAAAACTCAATTTTAACTAATCAAATAAAAAAGAGGTTCCATGATGGAATTAATTGGTATCTATCTTTTGTTAAAAGGTTTATGTCCATATCTAAGTGGTATATTATGTGTTATAACATTGATATAAAAAATATTTAAATCCTCATAAGATCAAGAAATCACATCCTTATAATCTATTAAAAGTCCCTTAAGTTCCTATATATCTTCTTAAAAATAACTTAATATAATATTAACATTTTGGGGATGTTTATTTGTTTCTAGGTTTACCTTGGAAAAATCACATTTATTAGTATTTGACTATTTTTATTTCCTAGCTTATAAATCCATGTCAAAAACTATTATAATGAAACCATTAATTTAGGTATTATATTTTCCTTTGTTAGATGATACCATCATATCCAAACATATTCTTTGTCCATTGGGTCAAATTCTTTCTCAATAATAACCTAGGATTCAAAATCACTAGAACTATTTATGAACTGTATAATCTATTGATCATCATAAAATATTTGAAAAATAATTGACATTATCAAGAATTTAAGGTTATGTAATTGTTGTCAATCAAGAGTGTGCACTTGAGAGAAAGTTTGTTATTCCTCACTCCTATTGGAGTAGGGAATATCTACTAAGAGTGGATTACTTTATAAGGGAGACAATCTCTAGAGACCTCTAGTTCCCTTTGTTATCTCACTATAACTTAAAATTAACCTATTGTAGACACCAAAAATCTACACATGATAGTTTTGAATGTCACAATCCCCCTAGACCACCTCAATACCCCTTTGGGCCCAACCTAGATCATTTGACCCCAACCAAGCCTAACCCAAGTCAGTTTGACTTAATGACTTAACCCACCTTTTACACCAAGTTTACCTTAGCCCTTGACCATCAATGGTCATCTTAACCATCAATTGTCACCGTAACTATCAACGATAATATTCCACCACCTAAACTAGCTTAACTCACCCTTCAACTCCACCTTGATTTTTACAATTAGAGTGTCTAATTCATGTGTGAACCCATGCATGTCAAATTTAAAATTAGATAGCAATTTGGACTCCTTTTTAACATTTTGTTACACCTCTCATTCCTTACCGATAATAAAAAAGGAGAAAGAGGTGAAGAGGTATTGATAACTATCAAGAGATTTTTGCATCTAGAGCTTCTTTTATAGGTGTTCTTATAACAATCTAGCAATCTAATAATCTATTCATCATGATAGAGAGTTGACTTACCACCACTCCTCAGTCAATAGCCAAGTACTTTTACTCTACCAAAATGATGTCAAAATCTACCAAGTCAATCACCTCAACCATTCATCTCACCAACCTCTAAAAAACTAAGTATTTGCTTTCCATTATTCAATTACTTTATTTGTATTTTGAAATCAGCCCAACATAAAACCATCTCCTATAATTGTCTTCTATGATCCCATCAATCTGACCTTTTATCACCTAAACCCGATACATAACAACCATTGATGGTCACTCTAACCATTGATATTATGTCCAATCACTGATGGTTACCTCAACCATCGATAGTCACCTTAACCACCAATAGTCACACCAACCATTGATGGTCTCTATGGTAGAAAATAATAGCAAGATATTTTCATCAACCTACCTTCAACCAAATTTAGTTTTCTTTTCATCTGCCTATTCACAAACCCCTAACCTATTTTATGAATCACACCTAAAATATTTAGCATTAGTATTGACCCACTTATTGTTATATTAGTCATTTTTTATCATTTATTTATCAAGCATTTATTGTATTTAATTTTATTATCTTTTGATTATTGATGTAAGTATTTTATCTTTTGTTTTCTAAACTTAATTATTTAAAATGTGTGGATTAACTTTCCCTGAGGAAGCTCTTACTTCTTAGATCTAACTAGTGCTAAGTAATCCACCCTACTATCTATCTAACCAACCATTTAATTTAGTGTTGTATCATTTGTAGGTCATCATCCCAAGCCAAAGAGGATCTCTCCATAATCTTCTGATTTAATTTGCACACAATCGAACAAGTTTCTTAACCATAATCATATCTAGTTTCTTCTTCTTCCTTTCTCAAAATATAAGTTAAAATTAATTGAAACATTTTGGCATACCCGATGGGCCCTTGATTCTCTACTTGGGTTTCTTTTGTTTGACTCTACATGTTATTCTCCCTATTTTGTTCATAAATGAAATTGAAACTTATTTTCTGTTTAAAATAAACTACATACATCAATTTCTTGCAAGTTTAGCTCACATAGTTTAAATTAAAGAAAAGTAATTCAGGCATATCATCACTTTTATTTCACACACTAGACCAAACCACCTACATAAATCAAACATCAAACAACTTGAGACAAATCCTGACTAGGATTTCATCACCTATCAGTCACTTTACCCTTTCCTAGTGATCCTACTTTGAGGTTATTACCTAGGTGAAAACCAACTCAACTCTCTAGTTGAGTATAAACTTTGTAAATTAGTATATATTGACTAATCACTTGACACCCTTATCACTGTAGTGTGTGAAGTGAGGGGTTAGGACCCAATACCAAGCCACATATTGATTTCCAATATAGATCTTTTTGAGAGCCTAAACACAACTTGAAAACAACCATAGACTTATTTTCTAGTACTCACTCTACAAACCAATTTTAGTCACATAATTTTTTACAAATCTTAAGGCATAAGATAAAAGAGAGACTAAAAATAATTCTAGTACTTAATGTACTTTTTAATGTGTGTTTGATTTCCTTGCTCATTTATTGTCTTCTCTCTATTTGAGTGGTGAGATTGTTTTTGTATTTTCTCTCCTTTATCTTGTATGGTTCTAACTCACCAACAATAAAAGA
Source organism: Torreya grandis (assembly GCA_037957365.1). Lineage (NCBI taxonomy): Eukaryota > Viridiplantae > Streptophyta > Pinopsida > Cupressales > Taxaceae > Torreya > Torreya grandis. The sequence continues at coordinate 435,869 of JARHVA010008616.1, read as the reverse complement.
ACCTAGAATAATATAACCTATCACCAAACCAATCAACCTCTTATACCTCCTCATCCATGGATTACATTTCTAAAAAAGAAAATTTTCCTTTCCCTTGGGAAGTTCCCTAATGAGATACAAACTTTGCCACCTTCTTAGATAACAATCCTATGGTCGTTTAGAATTATCTTAACACCATGCCTCACCATACCCCTGATTCAGTTCCATGTATGGATCCACCTTATGGCATGCCTTCCCACCTTATAGAAAATAATTATATTTCCATAGTCACCACTTAGCGATTGATTACCCAATATTCTTCATCTACAAATAATCCCTTTAACACTACTATGGAAAACCAACCTTCTAAACCTAAAAACACCTTTATACCTTCCACCCCACCAACAACTCCTCTACCTTAGGAGAAACCCAACCACTAGCCACCTATACTCCCCTCACCATGGGAGTACCTACCACTTTCATTTCCAACCTTCCTTCAGCTACCCTAAATCTATTAACCACTACCCCACTTAAAAATATTGTGGTGTATATAACTTTTACCTTACCACCAATCAATATAAATGTCACTACCCTTCCTTTTATTACCAACCCAACCATAGCTTTTACCTAACATGTACCCATTACACCAAACCTAGGTTACATCCCTAACCCACAAGGGCATGTACCTCTACTCACTATCCAACCACCTACATCCACCTACCGCTACATAGTATCCACCTAACCACCTATGTCCACATATCCTATAAATTATCAATATCTCACCCAACCACCACAATAGTATACACCTTACAACCTCTTAGGTCCATAATCCCAAGTATATCTAATGAATGAGGTCATGGATAAGATGACTATTTTAGATTCATCCATCCTTGGTGCCCAAAACATCTTATCATATGACTAGATCTATAATGAACCCATTCATTCATATGTCCCTATTAAACCATATCCTCCTCAATTAGAACTTCCCAAGTTTTCCAAGTTTCAAAGTAAGGAGGATCACCAACAACACCTCAATGAATTTAAGCATGCATGTAATTTGATTTCCTACAATGATTCCTTACTTATTTATACCTTCCCTATGTCCCTATTTGGTCCAACATTAGACTGGTATAGTTCCATAACCAAAAACTATTTATTCTACTTCACCTAGCTAGCCAAAATTTCTTGGATCACTTTTCAATAAATGTCTCCAAGAAGGTTTCTATCACTGACTTTTACTCTATCTATAAATTTGATGATAAATCTAGTGCCAATTTTATAACTCATTGGAGAAGCCTAATTAATCAGCTTTCCTTCTCTTTACCCCAACCTAAACTAATAAAACTTTTTGCTTGGGAATTTGCCAAGCACATCTCTTCTACATTATGTCTAGAGCTTCAAAACCTTTGATGAAGCTTTTACCATGGTGTGTAAGCTATAAAATAGAGCCATCTATGAAGGAAAACTAAATTTGAAAAAAAAAAACCTATAAAACCAATGAGTCATCCTCCTCTAAACCAAAAAACAAACCAATACTAATGCTAGGAGAAAGGGAACTACAAATTCATTTCTCTTTAAAATTGCTCCTTCACTATCTATCAATCAACCAAACTCCTCTAGTTCCTCAAAATAAAATAAAAGGAACCAAAACCAAAATAATTAGAAGCAATTTACTCCATTTTGAGAAGTTAATGAAAGATAATATCATATAGCTCCCTCCCATAAAGCCACCTCAATAATTTTATTCCTCTCATCCTACACCTAGTTGTACAATGAGAATGACCTATGTGCTTTCTATTGAGTGGTGAGGCATGATGTTATTAGGTGTAATACCTTCAAAATCATTATCTAACCCCTCATTAACAAGGGGGATCTTATTTTAGATAATCCCAATGCACCTTCAAAACAATCCCTTAATATTTTAGACAACCTTTCCCTAATCATGCACCTACCAAAAATGAGAACAACAAAATTGAGTGTTTTCATAATGCCCATACATCAACATGGTTCTTGACACACTCATTGCTAAAGAACCTACCACCCAATCTACCTATTCTTCACCCTCTCAACTTAATGAGGTAGTGGAGTTACCTTCTCTTCCTTTAGAGTCCCAAACCAAGGGAACACCCGTTTCTCCTCCTCCACTTCTTAAAGTAGTGGAGTCATCAACCCCTTCTTCAATTGACATACTGGAGAAAACAAACATCACCACATTACCTTCTCCTTCAAATACAAAGAAATTTACTTTCCCTTTGGAGAGCTTTCCCAAGGAATAAACCACCATACCTACACCTCACATAGAGGAACCACCTATCCAAACATTATATCCTTTGATTAAGGAAAGGGATGAGGTTACCATCCCCCTTTCTCAACCTATGGGTTTATCTTTCAAGCCCACTACCCAAGGAATAATACCAGTCTATAAACCATTCTCTAGACTAGTTTAAAGGTTAAAATTTGTCTCTAAACCTAACCTAGATCGAGCAATATTTTGGAAAAAATTTGGGGCACCCTTACATTACCAAATAAGAACATCTAACCACACCTTTGGTAGACTAACCCATCACTTTTATTATCCAAACCCCTATCCTTTCAACCAAACCAATAAAAACCTCTACCAACCCAACCATTTCTCAAGCATCCAAAGAAAAAAAAGCCTAAACAACCAAATTGTCCTCTCTAACCAAACCAACCAAAAACCTTGTCATCTTCCCTACACAAAGGCTTTATCACCCATCCATGAAACTGGAGTTCACCTCACTAACCAAGCACCAAAATAGATTAACCAGGGAGGTAAATCCACTAAAAGGATAGAGGTCAAGACTTATACTTCTTAGGGCCTCATCCTTCCACTTTAAGTAGGAATATAACTATCTCAACCAAAATCCAACCACCATTATTGGTTACACTAACACACTTGCTTTCTGATGTACCCATCTTCATTGAGCCATCAATAGCTAAACTACCTACCTATAATTTATCAACTTCCACCTTACCAAAACCAAACCCATCAACTAAGAACACCATTATATTACCCAAAGCCTCTACCCCCAAACCTATTCCTAAAAATACTTCCATCTCACCAACCAAGGACAAAACCTCTAAACCCTTTCCACCTTTAGCTAAGTCTTACATGACTATTTTCTAAAAGTTATTACAAGATTATTGCTTGACCTTACCCCTTATCAGGATATTCAACCCTCTTGGTCCAAAACTAGTCTAGTATAATGATCACCAAGTGTGTTCCTATCATAGGACACTAGGGCATGACATGGATAACTACAAAGCTCTCCAAACCATAATCCATTAGCTCTATGATGAGGAAAATCTATTAATAGAGGGTCTTCTCATGAGCCTATTACTAATCTAACAACTAAAAACCACTACCAAATACCTACCTATTCCCCTACCCTCACCTTAGATCTCCTACCCCAACTCTTTCCTCCATTCATGCTATACATGTGGTCACACGATCACACCCTCAACCAAAAGATAAGGGGAAGGATAAAGTGTCCATCCCATGGGTATATCCATATTTTACCTCTTAGCCAAATCAAACCCAAAAATCTTCACCTTCAACCAAACCCAAGGTATCTATCTTAGGTGCCTATCAATCTAACCCCTTTGAATCCATCATAAGAGTGGTTCTAAAAAAACTTCACCAAACCCTAACAAAGATGAACCTATATAAATTTATCTCTACCTCTCCTTATCATTGTTAGGAAATAATAGAGGCATTGCAATCAATAGAGGTCCAACCTGAAAACATTCAACCTCTAAAGGCCTTTATTGGCACTCTCCAAATTTCTAACCTTATCACCTTAAAAGATTAAAAAATACCTTATATCCATCAAGATGACCTAAATCCCCTTCTCTTTATTATTTCATACATAAACTAAACCTGCATCAAATAAGTCATGATTGGTGGGGGAGCCAGTATTAATATCATTTCCTCCCATGCTTATGATCAACTCAAACTACCAAATAATGTCATGTATGAAAGCTCAACCATCCTCTAATTGTTTAATGACACCATGGCCACTACTTTAGGAACTATTGTCCTTCATATCCATGTAGGACCTTACACACTCTCACAACTATTCTATGTAGTGGAAGGTGAATTCTAGTATAATGTTTTAATGGGATAACCTTGGATCCATTCCATGGGTTTTGTCCCCACTACCCTTAATAATTGTATCAAATTTGAGAATGAAGGTCAAGTTATCACTATACAAGCTAATTCTAACCCCTTTTCATCATGAAACATGACTTATCAACCCATTGATTTCCTCTTACCTCCATCTATCACACCCTCATTGACCAAAGATAACCCTCAACCATGAATGTTGAACCCATATCTTCTTCTACTGATGTGGAATCTACTAGCTCATCGATCCCTTCAAACCAAATCTCCACCATAGACCACTTAAAATACACATTCCAATGTCTTTCACTGGGGTAATATCACCTCCTCACCCTTGACACTTTCCCTACTCCCCAAGAGTATGGGAAACTTGACCACTAAATTAGGTATGACCCCAATATTAGAGCCATTATTCCATTTGGACCTTAAAACTTTCAAGCCCATTTCATAAATGGAGCAAACCACTTGATGCTTCTATCACCTCCTTTTTACCTTGACCATTTACCTCTAGCTTCTCATATCTAGACAACATAGAATTTTCCAAGACATACCTCCACAAGTGTGATTAGAAGGGATTTTGCCTAGGATGATATGAGTATGGCCCACACAATTTGATTTCCATAAAAACTAGAAAGCCTCATGATAAATAAGGCCTTGATTTCGTTCTACCCAATAAGAGGAAAACCAAACCACCTACCATCACCATTATTGAGGAAGACATTCCTTCCTCACCAACCCTTTGTCCTCTTAAGTATGTAGATGATGACATCATCCCACCTAACTTTTTTTCATCAACATAATTAGCCTCAGACCCTTGACCTATCAAAAGGATGGGGTGATCATAACCATCCCTATGACCCATCTTGAGATGATAGGAGATGACTCTGCTATCATTAATACCATTTAGTGTCAAGATGATGATTTTATTATCACCTATCTTGTTGCCCTAGAATCTTCCATCTAAAAATATCTTCCTTTGAAGACTTCAACCATGTTTAATGAATCCACCATGGATATCAACTTGTTAAGCTTAGAAAACCCCCACATTGTCAAACTTGGCCAATCTTTGAATTCTAATGAATGACCTACCAACATGATATGACCTAAATCTTCTATGACCTTATCCACAAGATTATCAATGACTATGTGGATGACCTCCTTGGGAAATCCAAATATTAGAATAATTATTTAACCATTCTCAAGATTATCTTTAAGTGACTCATCCATTACCATGCCTACCTTAACCTCAAGAAGTGAATTTTTGGGGTCTTGTTAGGAAAGTTCCTTGGCTTTATTGTCTCTCTTAAGGGAATCAAATTTGATCCCACAAAATTCAAATAAATCCTTAACATGCTTCCTCTAATCAACCTTGAGAAAACTCTATAGTTTTTAAGGGAAGCTCCAATCCATTCATCATTTTATCTCTCAACTCTTAGATCGATGCCAACCCTTCCACCACATTTTTAAGAAGGTATCTTTAAAATAGAATAATGACTTCCAAAAGACCTTTAATTCACTTAAAGAGTTACTTTTTTCTCCACCTATCCTCACCCCTCCCAAGGATGATCAACATTTCTACCTTTATATCTCTACCACTGATCACTCACTAAGAGCAAGACTTGCTCATCGGGATGAACAACATAAAGAGAAATAAATCTATGACATTAGCCACATACTTGTAGAATATGAGAATCAATACACCAATATCAATAAACTTTATTTAGATGTAATATTCATGGCCACCAAAATTTTCCACTACCTTCTTAACCATAAGACCTATATCATAACCAATATTGACCCACTCATATATATGCACTCCAAGGCATACAAAAACTAATATATGGTTAAGTGGCTCATGATTTAAGTGGATTTTAACCTTGAGTTTCTTCAATAAAAATAAATTAAAGGAAAAGTGACTGCTAACCAATTGGCCACCCAACCTCCTCTTGAGTTCTCTGATGAGTCTATCATGACCCTCTCTTAAGTGTACTTCACCTATTAAGTAACCATATTATTTTATGGATCAAAGTGTCAATGTGGTAGGGGATCTAGTATCATCCTTATTCCCCTACATGATTAACCTTTTCCTTTATCCTTAAAGCTAAATTTTAAATGTACCAATAAAATGGTTGAATATGAATCCCTAGTAATAGACCTTCAAACTACATTATTCTTGGGAGTCAAAATGATCAACATATTTAGTGACTCTCAACTTGTGGTCAATCAAATAAATAGCTCTTACCACTATAAAAATGATGTTTTGTAATAGTAAATATATCTAGTTGATGAACTCTTAACATCATTTGAAGACTACCATATCCAATCCACCTTAAAATCTACCAACAAGTTTGCTAACACCATGACATTGCTCACCTCTTAGATCCCCTCTACATCCTATAACTCTAAGTTATCTATTGTTATCCATAGACTCACCTATCCATATTATGTTAAACTAGACTCTCCCACCATCTTTAACATGGAGGAAACCTAACCTGACCTTTGGTATCAGTAGACATTCGACTATCTCAACCTTACCATCATTCCTTCTAGTCTTTCTAGGAATGTTCAAAGTGTGTTTATCTAGAGTACCTCATGTTATATCATTATGGGGTGAATTCTTTACAAACATGGCTTTTATGGTCTCCTCTTCCATTGCCTATATAGTCATGAATATTCTCATGCTATCAAAGACATTCATGATGGGATCCATGAGGGGTACTTTAGTGGCCTTATTGTGGATAAACACATATTTTTCCTTGGCTATGACTTGATTACCTTTAACCAAGAATATTATGATTATGTGAAAAGGTGTGTTAAGTGTCAACAAAATGCCAATTTACATCATGCACCTAGCCATAGTCTTTGCATCTTCATTGATTTATGACCCTTCTCATAATGAGGTATATAACTTATTGGTGAAATTAACCCCCATTATTCATAGCGATACCATTCTATCATCACTACAAATAAGTATTTTACCAAATGGGTAGAGGTCATTTCTCTTGTCTTCACCAAATCAAAAAATATTATCTAATTTATCAACCATCACATCATCTACCATTTTGGTGTTCCTCATAAAAACATCACTAATAATGACAAAGATTTTAAAAACAAACAAGTCCAAGGTCTTTATGACATGTTTGGCATCAAGTTAAGTTTCTCATCACCCTATCTCCCTCAATTGAATGGATAGGTTGAGGCCCCTAACAAAACTCTCAACAAAATTCTCACTAAAATGTTCAATGCCTCTAGTCAAGATTGGCATGTTTACATCCCTTTCATTTTATGGGGATATCATACTAGCATTCAAACCCATATGGGTGCTAAACCTTTTTCTTTTGTGTTTGGAGTGGAGGTTGTCTTTCCTCTTGAAGTAAAAATACCTTCTCTTTTCATATCTTTGCAATATCTCATCTCTAAATATGATTACCATCAAGAAAATTTAGCTCAAATTGAGCTACTTGATGAGCATCATTTATCCACTCTAACCCATCTTCATGTTTATCAAGAACAAATCAAGCATGCATATAATAAACACCTTAGAGTGTGAGAATGTAATATCAGAGACCTCATATTAAATAAAAATCAACATGTCACTAATATGGAAAAAATAAATCAAGGTAAGTTTGAGTTAAATTATCTTGGACCTTATATCATAACCCACAAGTATGGATTAGGATCTTACCAATTGTCCTCTCTAGAAGGAAACCTAGAACCTAAGTCCCTTAATTCTTTACATTGTTGTCCTTTATTTTATTAAAGAGGATCAAACTTACCTTTTGTCTAACTTAATCTCATCCTTTAATTTGACACCACATTCATCTCCTTGTTTTAGGGGAAACTAGTTAAAATTGAATCATGTGATTATCTATCATAATTATAGCCTAATCTTGACTAATTGATACCAAAACTCTACCCATGGAATGATTCTCATGGTACTTATACCCCTTTTCACAAGGATGGATTCTCATGATCATTTTCACCTAACCCTATCTACATATAATCAACCTTCTTATGATTTTATTTTTTCCTTCACAAAGGTGAACCCTTAAGCCTATATAAGAAAGTTTAGGTCAAGCAAAATCAAACAAAGCAAAAAGATAAATCAAACCAATGGTAACTATGGGTCATTCATAGAATTATTAGGATACTCCCTTGAATTATAGTTGTTAAAAATATATTAAAAACTACTCAAAGTTATAGACACCTAAATTTGGCCACCAATGACCTCTAACCAAAATTTTGACCAATTTCCACCTAAAGTGCACAATTTGACCTAAAAATACTAAAATGCATTAAATGAGTATAAATTTATATATTAAAATGCCAATTTTGGATAGAGTATAATTAAATGGGGAAATTAATTTATGGGCCAACTAACTTTCATCAGATCATTGAGTTAAAATGCTAATTTTGCACCTAAGTGCTCTAGATTACTTTTTTCTATCAAATCTCTTGCATGAGACATGTGAATTTTTTATTTTTTGTTGATAAAATCCTAAATGGGATAGTGGATTGAATTCATTTTAAATTGACTTCAAATTCCAATCCAATTAAATTTTGGACCAATAATAAGGCATTTTGACCAATTTGATAAATTTGTGCACTAAGAGCCAAAATTTGCACTAAAGTTGACTAATCATATTTTAGGATAATTAAACCAAATTAGGACCTTAAGTTAATTTTATATGGAACTCATTGAATAAATATTTATTAGATATTTATTTTTATTAACTACATCATTAGGTGACATCATCATATAGGGTGGCATTTATAAACCATAAATGCATAAAATATTAGGATTATGGGTCTCCCATGCCTCATTAAGACCATCCATGCCTATTTAATACCCCTCTATCCCAAATATTAACGGGTATATTTGTATAAAAAATTTCATATTTAGATTTATTCATGGCCACACATCTCAATCTTGAGATGGATGGTCATTGTTGATCCTTAAATCATTCAAAAAATGTATAAATAGGAGGCCTTGCCTACTGAATTTTAAGCTCTTTTATGACAAATTTATGATGCCCAAATGCATTCAAAAATCATTACATCATAGTGTTATAATGATAAATTTTTGATCCAAGCTAATCCAATCCAAATCTAAAGGTGATAAGAGGATGTGGAGGATAGTCAAGCTCCATTACAATAGACTTCATGAGCACAAACCGAGCAAGCCACTAAAAAAGCATTTGGAGCATCCAAGGAAGGTGAAGGGTTTTTGTTTTTCCTTAATTTTTAGTTTTATTTTTAATTTTTTTTTTATTAATCTCATCCTAATAACTAGGAATGAAGGTGTTAGTTTAGTGTGTTATTTTTCAATTTGCTTTGTTCATTTTATCACTAACATAATACTAATCTCCCCTTCTTAGTCAAATTCCTAGTTCACATAATGGCAAGCCTGATGTGATCGAGTAACTTCAAAAAATTGATCACAATGCTCCCTTAATCAAATCACTAATTTTTTTTATGTAGAATCATGGAGTGGGAGACTCATAAGAGTGAAAAAAATCAAGAAAAAACACATGTTTTTGTAAGTGGTGGGTTTGATTGGACATAGTCATGGGATTATTTTACAATTCATGGTATTGTCATTCAAACTCATTGTATTGTTCTTAGACATTTTTATTTTTAGAATAACTTTGTTTTTTTATGCAAGGTTTAACCATACCACTACTTTAAAAGTTGTGGGATTGGTTTATAGCTTGTGGGGTTGCTTAACTGAGTCATGGTATTATCTAACTATTATTAATTAAGAGACAATACTACAACTCATAAATTGGTAGGATTGTCTTGATAATAGAGGTATCATCAAACAAAGTCATGGTATTGTGACCAAACTGCCTATGATGTAAAATACTACAACTTTTAATATTGTAGGATTATCCTACAAGTAGCAGGATTCTCATTCAGAGACACATTATTGTGACTAAATGATTAGTGATTAGTTACAATACCAAAACTCTTAAAGTTGTGGGATTGTCCTACAAGTAGTGGGATTTATCTTTCAAGTAGCATTATTTAATCACTATGTCAATTTGAGAGTTCATTTTCCTAAGTTAATTGTTTCATCTTTAAAAATGCTTCAAAGTTAAACCACTTGTTGACATTTTTCATGTAAGACCTACATGGAAAATTGGTAAAACATATTTTTCATGCTTTAAAATGAACTAAGAACATTATTTTGGTGCTTAATATAACATTTAGGTGCTTAAGTAAGTTTTTTATCATTATTTTTTAAAGTTTACAATTTTAAAACCAAGGGGTCAAATGAACACCACCAAATCTTTCATTTGACTTAAAATTGAACACACTTATCAATTTTGTTTTCATTATTTCAATTATCACTTTGTTTTCACAAAATAAAAGGATTTTGCATGTATGTTCTTCCATTTTTCCCCTTTAGGGAACACTTGGAATCAAAAGTAATTTCCTTATTTGCAAAGTTGCCTAGTCTAAGGCATAGAAAGAACCTCATGTAAAGCACTCCCCAAAAACTCATAGAAGTATTAGGTGACCTTGAAAATGACCTAAATTAGTTATATTTTATTATTTATTTATTTTCATGTAAACATGGCTTACAAGGGGGACATCATTACCTCCCATAAGTTCTTTAAAGAAGCTTTGACCTGGGGTTTCATCTCCCGGCATTGACTTCATTTAGATCCATATTGGAGTTACACACAAGACGTAGTGGCACTTTGAACATCACACTACACTAAGTGAAAAATAGGATGTAGTGGTTGAAAAAATTACTAAACCTTTTTTTCAATAAGCCAAGTGATACGGACCCAAAATCCATGCTTTTTTTTCATTATTTGACGTGAAAGTAATTATGTAATTGATTCCCCTAAAACATTCAAAAACTTGTAGATCTCATACAAATCCCCACTTTCCATGGAATTATTACTGGTGCAAGGTGCACCTCATAGTCCATGTCATAGGACTATCATTTTAGAGAATGGGGGTGTAAAAACCCTACTATATAATGTGAATTTACTTTTAGATGAACACTTAAAATCCTTTCAAATGTTGTATATTGATAGATTCCAACAATATCAAGCAACCATGTTAGTTTAGGATCTAAGAGTGATTAATTAGTTGGTTTTTTCCTAGATTAAAGTCTTATTTTGAGTCAAAACTTGGTGTAAACAAATGATGAAAAACAAACACATGGTCCCTAATATTGTTTAGACAAGGAGGCATTATCCTGCCCACGTGAATCATCAATTTTCCTTGTTCAAAAATTCATAAAAACTTGTGTCATATCATCCACTTTGGTGTAGTTATGCTACCCAATTGAGTCTATAACTTTTCCAAAGTTTTTTTAAGTCCTTCATTTATAATTTAAATTTGAAATTACACATTTATAAGTTCATAGGATTGATATGTTAAGTGGATGCACCATTTGCACTAAACTTGAGGGAACTTATGTTCAATTTTGGGTTAAATTCCATTTAAGACTCATGATCATTATCACCACTTGATAGACTTAAGCCATTTTATGTTGAACACTTTCACTTTGAGTCTATGCACCATAACCCTTTGATTCAAAAAATGTAGTGTTATGCTTGTGAGAAATTATCTTTGCCTTAGAGAGTTTTTGAAACAAGCATTTTATCACATATGTTGGGTATCCTAGCATTGTTACACTACCCAAAACATTTCAGATATTATTTTATAGGCCCTCTTGCATAGAGTTCAAATTTTTTCCTACATTTTCAAACCAATCCAAGTATACATTTGTGAACCTTTGTATAGCAAACTTATGTTGTTCACTTTTTGTCTAACTTATTTGTCAAAAGAACCAAGTTTTATACCATTATTTGTGTAAAAAAAATTTATCTCTAAAGTGCATTTTATTTCATACCTTATACTTATTTGATCGATTCCATGTCCAAGAATCAAATGCTAGTGTTTGTTAGAAGTGTTACAAATCCATTAGATTAAAACTTTCATCTATTTTAAAGTATATTTTTTGACACCATTTGTCCAAGATTCCTAGTGCATGACTTATTTGAGCCTAGCTTTTGATGCCACATTTTGGCCAAAAGACCTAGCATCTTTTAATTTCAAAGATTAGACTTATTTGAAACACTTAACCTTAGCATTTGGAATTTTTATTTGTGGTTCATTCACTTAATATTTTTGGTCTAATAATTGTAGCATTAGACACTTAACATTAGCTTTAGTTATCACAAACCTTTGCATAAACCTTTTGATCCTTTTGATGAATCTAGACCAAGTTTGAACATCAAATTTTAGACATTGTATTTTTAGAGTCTATATAACTCTCTTCACTTTCTGTTAAAAATAATTGACTATGGATCCCAACATGTATTCCTACACTCATAGTGGAATCATGTACAATCTAGGGATTAATAATGTGGTTGCATAGGAAGAAATGGTATAAAACCCCTACATATATAATGTTTCTTATGAGATGGATTTGTATCCCTCTTATAATACTCAATTTGGGGAATTAATCCAAAATCCATTGAATAACTATTTGGTTAATACACCACCTTATTTAGAACAAGACCAAGAACAAACTACACAATACCTAAAACTGACAAACTAGTTCTACAATAGTCATGTTAATCCATAGAGGTAGGGGCCAAGTTTCTAGTAGACTTCCTCCATGAGAATTTACCTAGCCTAGTAAGATTGCCCCACAACATAATTTATGACCATTAAGTTTCTTCTATAAATACTTTAGCTCTAGTCCAAACAACATATCAGGACCCTAATATGCCTAATAGAGAAAAAAACCTCAGGGAATACCACTTTAACCAAATGCAGACAACATATCAAACCTACCTAAATCAAGTATGCAATTTCAATCAGATGACCATGGTGAGCAAACCTCTTATTGACTTAGTTCTTTCAATAGGAATTTTGATAGAGTTAACTAGTTAAGACAATCAAAATTTAGACCCATTCATGTAAAACACTTTGGTAGACAACTTGATTCATATTCCCATCATTGAAGAAGTGTATTCTACTTTTACATAGAATAATGAGCAAAATATAGTGGACAATGTGTAAGCAACATCTAATCCAAATCAAAGTAGTACTAATGCACAAACAACTATTCAAAAATATGTTCCTGTAGTTAATATCATGAGTGGAACATCATACCAAGGAGTAAGAGTTTCTACGTCCCAACCTCAACTAGATACTTCATCAACTATACAACCAATATGAATACGTAATCAACCAACAACTAGTGCAAAGCCTCAATAATAGAATGTGATGAATCCTACTCTTCCTCAACAAATGACAAGCAATATTCCATAATAATAGGTATAATCCAATGTACTAACATAATATAGGTTGAATATATTGCCACCTCAACAAGGGGAAACTAATCTTCTACCTCATTAGGTAGTGACAAACATACCTCTTCAGTCATAGACTAGTGTACCAATCCAAAACCAAATGATCACTAGCTAACAACATGCAAATATTGGTCAGTGACAGATGCCAAATATTCAACATGATTTCACTTCCCAACAATGATTCATGCAACAAGGAGGATTCCATGTTTCTCAATTACCTACTAAATAATTAATTCAAAATGTGCCACAAGTTCAAAGACAGGGTCTTGGTTCACAAGTTCCCACTCAATATCAAGGTTTGATTAGTCGGTAACATGTCCCTTTTCAACCACAATAGGCATTATAGATTTATATTCCTCCATCCCAACCATAAAATCCTCTAATTCAAACCTTTATAGTCAACCCAAACCAAAATATCACACAAGCACATGTACAATTTCAAGTACATCATAATCCACATATGCATATTCTTGGTCCATTTTCAAACCAAACCAACATACCCAAACATATATCTCCACTATACCCTAGTCAAAGTGCCCCACTTGTGATGTCCTAACCATCTAATCAAACCAATATTCCTTCCATTTTCCTATCCCAAGAATTATAAAATATGAAGGATGCAATTGCTACCATTTAGGCTGGGAAACAGACTAAAAGGTTTAAGTTGGATGACATGTGTTCTTATCCATTCAACATGGAGTAATTATAGAGACCATTTTCTCCAAGGTATGAACCACTAAATTTTGATAAATACAAATGGAAAGGTGACCCTAAGGCCCATTTAATTGATTTCTTTGTTGCATGTCAACTAGTAACATATATCAATATATACCTTTTCTTTTTATTTCCAAAGAGATTGGCTAGACAAGCCTTGGAGCAATTTTTAAAGTTACCCAAGAATTCAGTAAATTTTTTTGATGATGTTTCTAATAATTTTTTGCATCACTTTTCCTATAATCTCAAACATGATATTTCATTGGTTGACTTAACACAAGCAAAATAAAAAGTTGGTGAGAGTTTTTCAAGTTATCTACAGTGATGAAGAGCCCTTTCAAGCCGATTCACTCATAGTTTACTAGATAAGCAATTAGCCACTATGTTTACTAAATTTTTTCATAATGATATAGCTTATCATCTAGAACTAAAATGTGCACATAGTTTCAAGGAGATCATTGATAAGGGCATGTTGATTGAGTGAGATATTATTAATAAAGGTATCATCAAGCTTAATTAAACTAATTAGAATCAAGGTACCAATCAAGGAAGTGGCAAAAAACAACATCCAATCCAAGTGCAAGCATTCCAACCAACATAGGCCAATAATCAAGATAGACCAAAGCAATTTAACTATAATAGTAATGTTGTGGGTAATGGAGTAACTAAGTCATGTCATGTCTAAATAGTGAAAACTTCATCTACACCACTTTTTTAGCTTACTCCTACCCAAAAACCTCTCCAACCAATGTTTCAAGCACAACAACCAAGACCCACACAACAAATGCAATAACCTTTACCATTACAAACCTCTCCTCCAACGATAACTGTGAGTATGCATCATATTTGTAGTGACCTAGGAGAGCCTATTGAGTCTATATTTTGAAAAATTACCACTACTAATCTAATTAGTTGGCCTATACCAAAGCATTATCCACAAGGCATTCCTTATCCTGATTGGTACCATGAAAATGAATTTTGTAAATATCATTAGGTCAATGGGCATAATCTATGAAGATGTGTGAAAATCAAGTATTTGATTGAGAATATGTTGGATAATGGGGAGATAAAATTGGATAATGGTGATTCCACCTCCAATAAAACTCTTGGGATTTATCAAAACCCCTTTCCCCAACATAACACATAGTAGCAGCGTGAGAATTAGCAATAATAACAACACTGATTAGTGAAACAATAAAATCAATAGCATCAAAATCAAAGACTGAACTAGTAGAATTAATAGAATCAACAACATAACCCACAATATCAGAATAATAGATAAAACCAAGGTTAGAATGGTAATAGCTAACAAACTTACCATGTAGTTACACATGATTAAAATAGGATTGTAGATCATATTATAGGGGGTAGTGTTAATACCATCTCCATTAATCCTAGATCGAGTACTAAACATTATACACCATAGATAAATAATACCACTCAACCAAATTACATGGATAATCCTTCTTTGACCTGGGACTACACACAAGCAAACCAAAAAATCAATAATTCCACTTGTGGACCTTATATTGATAACTCACCCTTACCACGTGACCACATACAAGTGCATTGGCAATCAAGACTTGTCCTATCTGGTCCCACACCATTATCAACATTTTTTATAAATTATGGTCTAGCATTTAATCTTGATTTTGTAACCATGACTCAGAGGTCAAAAATTTATATCCCAAGCCCACAATCATCTACCACTTTGTTTGTTATCTAACCAACCATTTAGCCTTGAAATAAACCATTCACCATTAACTAATACAAGAAGTTTGATATTGTGGAATAATTATCAAAGACACTAGCACAAATTTCTATTTTAGATTTGATGTGAACATCAATAATCCACAAGAACATTTTGAATGATTTTTTAACCCAATCCACTATTGTTAGTGACATATCCCCTAATAAATTTTAAGCTTTGGTGGGACATCTAGCTCTAACCCAATAAGTCACATTCAACCATAGCGATATGTCTTCCCTTAGCCAGCTCCATAATAATCCATTATACATAGAATTTTATATAAAGTATCATAAAGTGAAACATGTCCTTATAAACAATGGATAAGACCTCAACATAGTGTCTCTAAAGCTCATTAAGCTTCTTGGGTACATAATGGTAGATCTCCAGCCAAAAATGATAACTATCAAAGCCTATGATAATCAAGAAAGAGAATCACAAGGAACCATTAGCTTACCAGTCATCATTGGGCCTTTGACCCATTATACACTTTATCATGTGCTTGATCTTGAGTTGTCATAAAATGTACTTCTAGGTAGGCCTTGGTTACTTGAGATTCATGTAGTCCCATCCACACTGCACCAATTTATCAAGTTCTCCCACTCAGGGATAGAAGTGAATATTTTAGGATATTTACACCCATATGAACACTAAAAATATCTTGAGGTCAAGTTTCAAAACTACAATTACCAATATGGCATGAATCCAAGTTCCAATTAGGACAAAGGAGAGGCCATACTTATTGATCCTCGATAGGATAATTGTATAGATCCTAATACCTTGGACTCCCTTTCCCACATGTCCCCTCCAAAAGCTTCCAATCATTTCACCATTTTAGATAATAGCCTATGGGAGTATGTTACCCATGATACCTTCCATATTTTTAATCTTCCTCAGAATCCAAAGACCTTTAGACAACCTAAAAGTATCCCACACATGCATTGGCAACAAAAGAACAAAGATAAGGGACCTGCCATGTTTATACCAACATTTGGCCTAGAACCAAACTCTCTTGAAGGGGATGAATCATGGTTGTATAATGAAAACTAAGCTAATTTTTATAAAATTTCAAAGTATCCTATTCCCAATAGGATCATGAAGCATCAATATTATGAAGGAAGAGGCCTCATACTAAATCAATAAGGAACCATTGAGCCAATTTCCATGACTAAGTACAAAAGACCCTATGGACTTAGATTTAAACCACTTAGGGATGACCCCACATATATTATTCAAGTTCCATCACTGGTGGCTAGTGATGATGATGCCAATACCAAAGTTGAGTTTGATCATAGCCTCACCTTTGATGACCTAGCTGAGACTAACATATTCGATAATAATGTCATATGTACTCTTACCCTAATCATTTGTCACAACCCATTACTATTATACTATCCCTAATTGATAGATTAGGACCAATAAGAATCTAATTTTCTAATTGATGAGTTTTAGAATGATGAGGCATTTTATAACTTTTTAGGCCTTAAAGATAATGTTATGTTGGGAGATCATAAATTAGGATTCTTAATTACATTAGATCTTGAACCCTATTTTGGAGAGCAAGTGAACACCCTTAGCCAAAAACAAATAAATAAAACCTAACATCCCAAAGGGAAAACCTCTTTGCAGCACTTTCTGACTAGGGAAAAAGTAAAGATAAAGGCCAGTCTAGTGGTGAAAACTTGTTTCAGGTGCAATTAGATGGGGGTGTTCATTCTTCTTTGAATTTAGACTAGGAGAGCACCAATGATGACCTTGCCTATGGACAAGTTTAGTTTTGCATAATAAGTATTTGATCAAATTATTCAAGAATTTTTTAGTGTTTTTATCACATGACCAGATCTCCCATTAGGGGACTTAGATTCATTATGCCTATGAGAAATTAAAGAGCAAGTCTTGATAGAGGACCTTGATATTATCCAATAGCTCAAGTCTTTGCCTACTATCCTAGAAGATGGTTTGACCCTTCTAGTTAAAGACATAATAAAGGTAAACATAAAGACTTCATCAAACCCAAAATGTATAAAATTAGGCATGTCCCTCACTGAGGAGGAATGTGATGTCTTTACAACTATGTTGAGAGAATTTGTAGATATCTATGCATGGGCTTATTCTGACATGATAGGTTTGGACTCCACCTTGGTTCTATACCACATTGTGTTCAATCCTAATGCCAAAATATTGAAACAAAATATGTTTGAGATGCATCCTTTCATTGTTGTCTTAGTAAAGAAAGAGTTGGAAAAACTCTTAGAATCAGGATGTATCTAATCCATCAACTACTCAAAATAGATATCTAATGTTGTACCTATTAGCAAAAATATTGAAGGAATTAGAATCTATAATAATTTTTGAGAAATAAATAAAGATTATCCTAAGGATGACTTTCCATTGACTAATATCTATATTATCATTGAATCCATAGTAGGTTATGAAATGTTGGATGGCTTTTCAGGATACAACCAAATCAGAATAGCATTAGAAGACCAACATAAATCAATGTTCACCACTCCATGGGGAACATTTTTTATCAAGTAATGACATTTAATCTTAATAATGATGGAGCTACATATTAAAGGGCCATTAATGTCATATTCTATGATATGATGTATGATATTATTGAAGACTATGTCGATGACATATTAGGAAAATCCAAGACCAGGGCTGACCATCTAACATTGCTACATAGGATATTTGAAAGATTGTGGGAGTACAAAGTAAAACTCAATCCAAATAAATGTGTGTTTAGAGTAAATTAAAAAAATTACTTGGATTCATCATGTCTCATATAAGCATTGAAGTTGATCTGACCAAAGTCCATGATATAACCTAGATACCACCACCAAATAATTTAAATCAACTCCATAATTTTTAGGGTAAGATCCAGATAATCTGATGCTTCATCTGTTAGTTAGTAGACAAGTGTCATACATTTACACATATTTTTAATAAAGCAGCTGTATTTCACTAAGATGACCACTACCAAATAACTATTCAACAAATTAAATACTATCTAGTTAATCCACCTATTTTGTTACCTCATATGCTAAGAAGGCCATTCTTGTTGTATCTATTAGCTAACGACAATACCTTGGGGGATTTTTTGGCTCAAAATGATAACAATGGAAAAGAACATGCAGTATACTACTTAAGCCATACATTGGTCACATATGAACATAACTATGTGCCTATTAAAAAAGCTTGTCTAGCCATGGTCTTCATAGCTCAAAATTGTGCCATTACATGTTGAACAATAAGACCACAATCATTTCAAAAGTAGATCCACTTAAGTATCTACTATCTAAAATAGATTTACATGGAGGAATGGCCAAATGGATCATGTTTCTTAGTGAGTTTTACATAGGGTAGGTAAATTAGAAGGCAATCAAAGGATAGGTCCTTAAAAATCAACTTGTTGAAGCACCCCTTATAGACATAAAGCCACTCACATTTCATTTTCTCGATAAATCCATAATGGCTATCAATGACACACCTCTTGAGGAGTAACACTTAAAGCTACATTTTTATGGTTTATTTACTACACATGGATCAGGGGCATGCCTCTTATTTATTACACCATAGTGGGATCTAATCTCTAAATCATTCAGAATCAATTTTCCTTATATAAACAACATGGCTGAGTATGAAGCACTTATCATAAGACTTGAATAGGTAGTACATTAGAACATATCTCAATCTCCAAGTTTATGGTGATTTTTAGTTAATCATCAATCAGGTCATAGACCATTTCCAAACCAAATATGACATGCTAATTCCATATAAGGCTATGGTCAATACCCTATATTAGAAAATTAAAAATATATAATTTGAGCATATACCATGGGCAATAATAGAAATGTAGATGCCACAGATACTATCATCTCTCTAATTTGACAAATAGACAAAGCTAGAGAACATCAATTCTTTATTGATAATTTGTTCACACTAGCTCATAAACCTTCAACAATTGTAATGTTTTTTGATATTATTGGTCTTAATTCTATCTGATACTTAGACCTATAAAAATACCTTTATTACTAAGTTCTACCACCTAACCTCTCTCAAAATCAAACCAAAACATTTATTCATCATTCCACTCATTATACTCTACTTGGATCCACACTTTACCACTACATTTTTTATGGAACTCTACCTCATTATTTAACTTTAGTAGAGTCTACACTAGCATTAAGAGAAGTTCATGAAGGAGTATGTGGAGCTCATTCTAGTAGGGTAGTCCTATCTAAAAATATCTTGCATACTAGTTATTATTGGCCCATGATGGATGCAGATGTAGTTACATATGTAAAGAAGTGTGACAAATGTCAATGGCATGCTAATATGATTCATACCCTAGCACAAAATATGAAGCTGATGTTGACATCATGGCCATTTTCTACATGGGGACTCGACCTCATTGGAAAAATTAACCCCACTTCATCTAATGGACATAAACATATCCTTACCACCACTGAGTATTTCACTAAGTAAGTTGAAGATATACCCCTCACTTACACGACTAGAAATCAAATTTCCAAGTTCATCTTTAATCATCTCATTTGCCACTATGGTATCCCCTCTTACATTATATCTGATAATGGAGGATCATTCAAGAATAAGGATGTTGACAAGAAATGTATCAAATATAACATCACACAAAAAAATTATATAGTATATTACCCTCAAGGTAATGTCTAGGTTGAAGCATCAAACAAAACCATTATCAATATTCTCAAAAAGATTGTCAATAATGTCAGTCATGATTAGCACCTATAGATACCTTTGGTCATATTGTACCAATTATCATACCCCCATAAGAGCCATTGCATATTCACTTGTTTATGGTATTAAATCCATCCTTCCCATTGAGGTTGAATTACCTTCACTATGCATATCTTTTAAGCATGTCTTAGATGATCATGACTATCGAGTAGCTTATTTTTAGGAGCTAGGCTTGCTTGATGAAAAATGCATAATCGTGCTCAACAATCTTCAGACATATCAGAATTGACTCAAATGCACTACAATCGGCATGTCAAGTATAGAACAGTTGAACTTGGTGATCTTGTTCTTAAATAAACCTAATAGAATACCATGACTAAGAAGAAGAATAAAGGTAAATTCAAACCAAACTGGATAGGACCTTTCATCCATTATTATAGATTATGGATCAGGAGCATATAAGATTACCACACTAGATGGAGATGAACTTCTTGAGATAATGAATATTATTCACCCTAAGTGCTACTATGCTTGAGTGCTAGGGTGTATTGTCTTTAAGGAAAATTTCATGGTGTGTCATTTTCTCCCAATTCTATTTTGTACCAATATCATTCTTATCTATCCCCTTAGCCATAGCCACTTTACATTTTTGATCTATTGACCAAATGTGTTCTAAAGCCTAGCCCATTTGATCTTGGTTTTTTCCATTAGTTACAAATTTTTAGCACCAAATAATTTGATCAATTTCATTAGTTGTTTTAAGTACTTTAGATAGAGATCATATTTTGGAGTAGTATGATAGAAGTTTTGGCAGTTGCATCCTTTATTTGTTATTCTTTTCTTATCATCGATCTTGCTACTAATTATAACCACCTTTGGGAAAAGTAGTACCATTGATCCATACAATTATGTCCTAGTTATAAATACCTATGGGCAAACTAGGGGCAACATCTATTTATTAAGCCTTGACATAATGCAATACAATGCCTTTTTACCAATTGTGCTTGTTTTGTTTGAATTGACTACTACATTATTTAAATTCCTCTATTATAGGGTAGAAATGCAATGACTTGAGGTCTTAATCTAGGACTATGTAGGAAATACTTGATACTTTTTGAGGTCATCTCAATCACCCTTTCCACCACATTCTCATAGTTTTGTGACAAATCTAAGTTTGAATTCTCTCACCATTTTGTGATCACCCTATGTTTCCATGTTCTCATCATTTTATGAGCAACCTAAGTTTGAACTCTCTCACCATTTTGTGAGCAACCTAAGTTTTAACGCTCTTAACATTTTACAAACAACCTAAGTTTGAATGATCTCACCATTTTGAAAACAACCTAAGTTTGAATACTCTCTCCATTTTGTGAGCTTGAACCATTTAGTGTCTCATCATTCTTGATCAAGTTGAGATACTTCAAAAATTCTAAAAATAGTTTTAAAATTGGTATAAACTAACAAAAACACTGACCACTTATTTTCCTTAAGAATTCTAGGAACCCTTACTAAGTTGTAAAAAAATTACTTTTTTTTTAGTTTCACCATCTTTTTGGCCTTTTTCTCACATAATTGTCATTTTACAAGACCATTCCTATTCTTCTATCACATCCACTATGTTTGGTTTCATCAGTTATCACATTCTTCTCATTCCTTGGGAAAACTACATTTGGCCTAAATTTTTTAATTGGATATTACATCCATAGAAATATATAGGTAGCATCACTTGCCTATTGCATATGTAGATAGCTCAGCCACCCCTTTCATTTCTTCTATTCCCCCATTTTGTTCATTTTTAAGTTGTCACCTATTTTCTAGGGGCAATGTTTGTATGGTTTTTATTACATTGTTTGTTTGTTTATTTTTGCTTATTTTGTTTATTTGTTTGCATGTTTATTTGCTTTCAACACTATTTCTTTGATTTAGTCTATGTGTGTTCATTAGGTGATTCCTTATCTGCACCTATACTTGAATCCATCCATATTCATCTTCTAACATTGACATCATGGTTTTTATCATTGGTGCATTATTTTTTATTTGATTATTGGATTACAGGAGTCAGTCCTTATGCATATTTTAGCCAAGTATTCATGATGTCTACCAACATGTTCTATAATAAACCTCAGCTTCAAGAAGTCTACTTAGCAATGGTGGCATCAACATCTCTTTACCACTAACATCCTAATTCACTTCCAATCATATTCCAAATAGAGTAATTAACCATGAAAAAATTTCAACCTTTATTCATTAAAATGAGCATCTCCCTAATAATAGGTTATTATAATTCATCATTACCCTTTGTGATTCAGTTACCCTCATCATTAGCTAATCAATCTTGTTTTCCATAATTGGGGTCTAATGATTATAACCACATATGGGCAAATCATTGCACACTATCCCACCTGCATTTCTTAATGATTATAACCACATTTGGGAAAATCATTTTGTTGTCACCACTTCCTTTTTATACCCATATAGGGGCATGTTTTTATCTTATTTGTCTATCCTAACTGGGGTAGTTCCATCTTCTCAATGACTATAACCGCCTTTGGGCAAATCATTGTGTTATCATACCACATTACCACTATTAGGGTATAATACTTATAACCACCTTTGGGAAAACCATTATACACCATCCCACTTACATTTTCAGTGATTTTGAATACTTTTTAAAAATCATAATGTTTTCACCCCATCATCTTTCCTTTTTTTGGTCCCCTCATTTCACTTCTTATCAATGGATCATTTGTTGACCTACTTGTGCCAACTGTTCCTTCAAGGGGGCATCATATAGTTAGTTTATCATCATTGTAGTTGTAGACATATAAGACCTTTTCATTATTTGAGAATACATTACTATTCTTATAGCTTTAAATGCCTTCTTAAATAGGAGCAAAATGTAGACACCTAAATCTAGCCACCAATGACCTCCAACCAAGGTTTTGACCAATTTCCACCTAAAGTGCACAAATTGGCCTAAAAATATTAAAATACATTAACTGAGTTAAAATTGATATATTCAAGTGCTAATTTTGGCTAGAGTATCATTAAATGGGGTAATGTAATTTATGGGCTAGCTAACTTTGATTAGATCATTTTGAGTCAAAGTGCTAATTTTACATTTGGGTGCTCTGGATTGTTCTTTTATGTCAAATCTCTTACACTAGACACATGCCTTTATTATTTTCTATTAATAGAATTATAAATGGGATAATGGATCTAATATATTTGACATTGAATTACAATTCTAATCTAGTCAAATTTTGGACTAATAACAAGGCATTTTGACCAATTTGATTAATTTGTGCACCAAGAGCCAAAATTTGCACTAAAGTTGACTAATCATGTTTTAGGATAATTAAACCAAATTATGACCTTAAGTTAATTTTATGTGTAACTTATTGAATAAATATTTATTGGATATTTATTTTTATTAACTGCATCATTAGGTGACATCATCATATAAGGTGGCATCCATAAGCCATAAATGCATAAAATATCAGGATTATGGGTCTACCATGTCTCATTAAGACCCTACATGCCTATTCAATAACCCTCTATCCCAAATATTAATGGGGATATTTGTAGAATGAATTTCATATTTAGATTTATTCATGGGCACACATCTCAATCTTGAGACAAATGGTCATAGCTGATCCTTAAACCATTCCAAAAATCTATAAATAGGAGACCTTGCTTATTTAATTTTAATCTCTTTTATGCCAAACTTATAATGCCCAAATATATTCAAAAATCATTGCATCTTAGTGTTATAATTCTAAATTGTTGATCCAAGCCAATCCAAGCTAAAGCCAAAGGTGCTAAGAGGAGGTGGAGGATAGTCAAGCTCCATTGTAATAGACTATATAAGCATAAGCCAAGCAAGCCACTACAAAAGCATTTGGAGCATCCAAGGAAGTTGAAGGATTATTGTTTTTCCTTACTTTTTAGTTGTGTTTGTCATTTGTTTTTATTATTAAGCTCACCTTTGTAACTAGTCATGAAGTTAGTTTAGTGTGTTGTTTATCAATTTACTTTGCTCATTTTGTCACTAACACAATACTAATATCCCCTTCGTAGTCAAATTCCTAGTTTACAAAAGTAGGGTGGCTTGTTCCCTTGAAGGACAACTATCAAAAGGCACTAAGTAAATCATACCCACTTAGACCACTTCCTTGAAGGATGGATGAGTAAAGCATTTATCAAAATCATAACAATTTATTGGAAGCTTCCTACATCAATTAGCTTCCCCAACTCTCAAGCAATAAAAAATAATCAAAAGACCCATTATCAAGAAAAACCAATAACAACAAAATTTTTAAATATGTAATTGGATCTCATTAGTAATATTTTTGATAGCTATAATCAACTCTCATGAGTAGACTTCCCACATTGATCAGTCTACATTTTATCTGACATAGAATTTTTAAAACTAACTCTTTGATAACCTCTAGAAGTGGCATTCTAGTCTCACAAGAAGGTTCTATTTTCATCCATATTCCCTTTGTGCACTATAAAACAAGGGATTTTGAGCTCACTTGACATTATGTGATCAAGACACCTTTTTAACCAAATAGCAAATGCTAATGCAAATCAATCATAGGGCTTATGTTCCTTAAGCTAATCCAACTTCGGTCATATTTTAGTCCTTACCAAAGAAGAAGCATCATGCCCTCTTCCTATCATACCATGACTAGTTTATGTATTCACTAAGACATTTGTCTCTTGATTATACTCCCTTCCTCACATCCGGTGTTGATATTCAACTTACTTTATGTGTTTTATCTTAAGCAAAATTATCATAACCATAACCATATCACATCATATTAACATATATCATGAGTAAAATAGGCATCATTATCATAAACCATATCCATAAACATAACCATCAACATCATATTAACTACATACCATCCATGAACATTAAAAATAACAAAACATTTCTACCACATGTCTAAATATAAATGAGGAAGTATATACTCATTACATCATCATAACCATGAAAATAAAAAAAAATACATCTCATCACATGCCTAGCTAGGTGAGTCCATATCATCAAATGTCATCATGAGCATAATCAATATAAGCTTCACCAATAATCAACATGAACATCAAAACCAATAACATAGAGCAATATATATATATATATATATATATATATATATATATATATATATATATATATAAACTCATGAATCTACACCTCATAATGTATATAAATAATATACATGTCTCTCTCTAAAAAATGTACATATCACTACATTAGCTCATAGGTTGGTATCAAAATGATAGACAACAACATATAATATATCATAATTTATATCGTGACTATGCCCCTAGGGCACCACTATCTTCTATAGCACCACTACCTCCTGGAGCCTATCATCTTGATGTACCTATATGTCCACCTACATATGTGACCCATTACCCTAGTGTCACCACACTGACACCACCTACCAAACTAGCTCTGAACTCACCCCATCAGGGCTCATCAAGATAACTTGTTAGGACTATAGTCTCATATTAGCATAACTCCTCCATTATGGCTAGGTATCATACCATAGGGATAGTTATCGATAGTCTTATAGGTGTTATTTGTCCTCCTCTAGCCTATCTCAAGAAGTCTCTCTCTTGGGTAACCAAGGTTAGTGAAGTTCTCACCTAGTCCCTAGCACCTATAATTATAGCTAACTAACACTATAAATCTACCAACTAACCCTCTAATGTTATAACTTGTGCCTATGTAGTAGCTAACACTGCTCATGCCTATACATCTGGGGCAACCTCCTGAACCTTTACACATTGACCTCTACCAATTGGGTCTACATCCATAGGTTTCCTACCACCATCATCCCCATCAAAGTGTGTTGCCACATAAAGAGTTTGGTACCATGTATGGTAACCATCTAGATAACTTACATCATCTATTGATGGACATGCTGACAACTCCTCATCATATAGTAAGGTCTATACTAGATGTGGATTAGGTAGTAGGATCTCTACATCCTCCTACTTATATCTAAGAGATGGGCTTGAGATACCCTATACCAATATGAACTACCTCTATAACCTATCAAATGGGATGATCTTTACCTCCCCATCTTACCTATCAAAGATATACCTATAACTCTATAGGGATAAAGTCTACTTCTTATATCCAGCCCACTCTAGAAACCCAATAAATGGCCTCCAAGTAACATCACTAATCACCAATGCATCTAGTGCACCCATAAACTAATCTACATCATGATCTCCTCTTCTTATACCTATAGTAGAAAATTCATCTCTCTACCACATGAAACCAATTGGGAAATATATCTAAACATTCCCTACCCATGGTAGCCACATCAGCCTCAGCACTCAAATGTGATCATAATCCAAATAATGTAAGATAACTTCAATGCTAATTCCATACCTCCTATGAACTTTGAATCCCCACAATTACCTATAAATATAAATAAGTAGTATAGGTACCCATCTAAACACTATGCATCCTAGTAGTATCTTAACCAACACCATCAATAGTAGATAGGGAAACCTCCTACTGGTCGAATCTAGAAGAGCAAAGCATGACACAACCATCATCATCATGGTCATCAGTATCCTCTCACCCTTCACCCCATAATAGAGCATATATTAATCAAAACCCATAGCATGCCACCTAAAATGATCATGGTTATGTCCATATATCATCTCTAAGAACTCTTCCCACTTCTCTCACTCAATGTGATATATTAGATCTCCTTAGAGGGGTAACCATGTGATCTTATGCATGTCCTCTAGTAATATAGTCATCTCACTAATGGGTAGTAAGAAGGTGTTTATGGCTATATCCCATCTCTTAATGAGGCTCATGATCATTGCTGAATCTCACAACATGTGCTAGTAGTATTACATTGCTCCAAGTCTAACCTCCTTTATATGTGCCCAATCTACTAGGATCATCCCTTGATGGATCTCCATGAAGATGTGAGGTAATAAATACCACATTTAGATCTAATCTTGGGCATATAAGGTTTGCTAGAAGATATATTTAGTTCCTTTTTGTACTATTGTCTACAAACTTAACCACTAGGACCCACCTCTCATCTACTTCATTTATCCTACCCTAGCATATTTTTACCTTATGCCCAAATCAAATGTTACCTATACCCTAATCAAGAGAAAATCCCCCATCCTTTCAACTAACAAAATAAATAGACCAACAACTACCAAAATCAATATCACCCTCTTTTATACCTACCCAAATTTACCCATTTGACCATTTCTTAACCTCCTACAACAAATACCTAAAATCTACTTCTTATACCAAACACTTACCCTATCTAATTTGTACTCTAATCAAACATTATCTATACCCACTTTTATACTCTTAACCCAAACTTATTACTAATTATCTTGACCACTTATAGTCATGGTGACCACTGATGGTTTGTTATCTAACTCCCTATGGATGTCAACCATCAATGGTAGGTATTAAGCATCGATGGTCACTATGGGTGTTCCACAAATGGAATAACCAAAACCTAATCTACCCTAACATATACCCACAACCACAAACCCAAAAAATTAACCTTAATTTGGTCTCTATCCCACCCCTACCTCACCTACCCTTAACCAAACTCTAAATCAATAAAAATTCAAACTAAACAAACCAAAAACCCTAATACCTAGGGCACAACACAACACCCTCCCACCAAATCAATAACACAAGTACCAAGTTTAAAATATAGCTCTAACATTTAAATATTCCACCTACCTCATTACTCAACCATCATCTAGGAGGGATTCAAGGAACCACTACCCATCCTCATTTGCATTTATGTCTGCCCTGCATCTTTGCTAATCCACTCATTCTACACACCTAACTCAACAATCACTAACCTTCTCAGTAATCATCCTCACAAAATTCACCCAAAATGACAAAACCTATAGCTCATAAGTCAATAATATAAAATATACAAATGAGATAAGTGGATTCACATTTGGTCACTACACTTTTAGGGTTTTCACCCTAATTTTTGATGATCAGGGTGACTGTTGATAGTCACTCCTTAAACCCCTGACCATTGATGGTTAGGATCTTCACACTTTTTTTTCTCTTACCTCAAGCAAGAATATTTTCAACTAACCTCACAAACCACCCACCCATAGAGACTACATTTTTTTCCCACCTCAACCACCTCATCACCTTACCATTGGTCCATTTTATCCCAACTAGCACGTGTTTTATGATAACTTTTTCTTGGTCCTTTTGACTGCAAGGACAATAATTACCATGTTAACCACTTTTTAAACTTGTGCTACCTTATGCATACTAAACCCACTTTTTCCTTCTCAAGAGCACTTCTTACATTGGATACCCATGACTTCACCTAACCAATTTGTGTTTTCCCTAGGAGCACTTCTTGCCTTGGATACCCATGAAAATATTGACATCACTTAGGAGACTTAAATTTATCAGTTTACCCATATGCCATTCCTAAATGAAATCACATGGTCCACTTATCATTTTCCTTCTAGTATCTACCTTTATTTTTACCAACTATGGCAACCTAGTCTATACATGATCTTGGCTATCACAAATTTTGTTTTACTTTGTGTACTTGTTTGTGATTCAATGCCCAACTTATCATTTACATTTTTTATCATCAACTTACCAACTCATCAAACCCACATCCATGTCTATTTTACCTCATCAACTCCCATTTTGAGGGGGAACACCTCCTCCCATGCTTGAGGCAACCAAACCTTCAACCTGCAATCCATTTTTATTTTTTAGCTTGATGATACAAACTACATAACAAAAATGGGGGAAAATATAGACATTGTAAATTTACACATGATTATTTTGAATGTCATCATCCCCTTACACCACCTCAAGACCCCTTTGTGCCTAGCCTAGACCATTTTACCCCAAACTAGGCCTAATCCAAGTTAGTTTAACCTAATGAATTCCACTTTTTACACCAACTTTACCTTGGTCCTCAACTATCAACGGTCACCTTGACTGTTGATAGTCAACCTGACCATTGATGGTCAGGTTCCACCACCTAAACTAGCTTAACTCACCTTTCAAATCCACCTTATAACTTTACAATTAGAGTGTCTAATTCATGTGCAATCACATGCATGTCAAATTTAAAATTAGATAGAAAGTTGGAATCCTTGTTAACATCTTGTTGCACCTCTCCTTACTTGCCTATAATAAGAGAGGAGTAGGAGGTGAAGAGGGATAAAAAACTATCAATATTTTTTTGCATCTAGAGCTTCTTTTGCAAGTGTTCTTTTAGTAATCCAATAATCTAGCCATCATGATAGAGATTCAATTCACCACCACCCCTCAGTTGATAGCCAAAAATTGTTACTCTATTAAAATCACACCAAACTCTACTAATGAGTCAATCACCTCAACCATTCATCAAACCAACCTCTTTTTCATTATTCAATTACTTTGTTTGTATTTCACAATCAGCCCAACATAAACCCATATCCTAGAATTATCTTTTATGATCCCATTAATTTAACCTTTTAGCATCCAAACCCAATACACAATAATCATCAATGGTCAATCTGACCACCGATGGTCTATCCAGCCACAAATGGTCAACTTAACTGTTGATGGTCACCTTAACCACCGATCACCACACCAACTATCAATGGTTGCTATGGTAGAAAATAATAGCAAGTTATTTTCATCCACCTACCTTCAACCAAATCCAATTTTGTTTCAATCTACCTATTCACATACCCCCAACCTATTTTATGAATCACACTCAAACTATTAAGCATTAGTATTGACCCGTTTATTGTTATATTAGTCATTTTTTATCATTTCTTTATCAAGCATTTCTTGTATTCAATTTTAGTAGATTTTGATTATTTATGAAATTAATTTATCTTTTTTTTTCTAAACTTAATTTTTTAAAACATGTGGATTGATAGCCCTCAAATAGGCTCTTGCTTCCAGGATCTAGCTAGTGCTAAGCAATCCACCTATCTATCGATGTAACCAACCATTTTCTTTAGTGTTATCTTATTTTTAGGTCATCCTCCCAAGCCAAAGAGGATCTCTCTATAATTATCTGATTCAATATGTGCACAACCAAATAGTTTTTTCAACCATACCCGTATCTATTTTCTTCTTCTTTATTTCTCAAAATATAATCTAAAATTCATTGAAATACCTACTTCTAGCAATGAAAAGGGTGCAAAAGTCACTATTTATAATGAAACTAAAAGAGAAACTAGAAATGAAGGTGATGCACCAATGTTTTATGACCACTTAAGTTTGAAATGACACTATTATTAAAGAGATAAACTTTCACACATTCTCTACATTGAGGGATGATTTCTATAAAAGTGTTTTAGAAGAAATACTTGACAAACTTAGTTTATGCAAGGAAAGAGCGTAGAGAAAGTAAACACACATCCAATGCTTGCTTAAGCTAGTTTAGAAACTTAAAATTACTTATAGAACATCAAATATCTTTCATGAAGGTATAATAACTAGACAATAACATAAGAAAATAAGTGATTCACTAGATTATATCAATGGCAAACACATACACTTTACTCAAAAAACTTGAAAATGGAGGAATAAAGCTTCTTATTTCTCTCAAAAGGTGAGTAAAAATTTTGGTATCCTTTAAGAATAATCAAAATCAAATATTAATATGTTACATTATGGAAAATGAATTCAAATAGCAAAAATAAATGCTTGGAGATAAAGCAACCCCAAAAAAAGGGACTTTAAACTTGGTATTACTCCTCCTTTAGGGTTACGTAGCATTTATTCAAACTCTCAAAAATTAGTCCTACATAGGGTGGCACGAAAGAGAGATATTTCAATGTTTTGGGGACAATGGAACCTTGTAATAATGGTTAGTTAAGTTCAGACCACTTGGAGAGTGCCTAGATTCTTGCTACCACCCCTAGATTTTAGTTTTTATGTCTCCCTAGTGAATGAGTTTTATTCCATGAAATTAGGCCTTAAAGTCTATTCAATTACTTAGTTAAACACTTATTGATGTTCATGAATGATGTTTCAACACTTGGCTGAGGTTATGTTGACCAAATTTGACTTTTAGTCAAATTGAATCAACCCATGCATATTAAAAAATTTCAAATTCTTTCATATGTCCTATAGGGTCTCATATGTGTATGAAAATCTCACCTATCCTTTCTCTAATCTTGGTGTAAGCCTATCTTCCTTTTACTTACCTAGTCAACCCAAGTCAACTCTAGTCAACTCTGGTAAAACATGGTTATAGGCTCAAATTATTCTATAAATGTCTTAATATTGTTATTGAAGTGTTTTAAAGTGTTCTTAAACCATAAATCATTCCTTTTCCATGATTCATATGCAAAAAATGCCATTTGGTCACATTTTTGCCTCATTAAATGACTTGTACAGATTTGTTAAATAAGCATATTTGTCACCAAGCAAGTTTCTAACATAGATGGGGTTAGAATATGTCAAGAAGTAGTCAGAGGTAGTCAAGTAGTATTTTCATGCATAAAAATAGGGAGTTTCCCTTAAAAATAGGATTTTAATGCAACTTATATGGATTTGGTGAGCTCATTTTTGAGTGAAAATGTGAGCAAAGTGTCTCTTAAGATCCCTAAGGTCTTCCCTATGCCTAGTGTGTAGAAATAAATTTAGAGAGATCAAGTTTTCCTTCTTCTCTTTCTTTATTGCCTTCATAAGCCAAGAAGGATTAGCTTCAAATGCTTAGTGCAATTCATACAAATGGAGTTGGAGGGAGTGCTCTTGGGAGTTGAAAGGAGTCTTAGTCTAGTTCAAACTCATGGTAAGAAGTATGAGTTTCATGGATCCTCCTTTATGAATCATTTTTAAAAAGCTAGGTAGCTTTTTATGCTTCTACATTCATGAGGGGTCTCTATTTGAGCTTGTTTCAAAGTGTTTTGATTTGATTTGATAGGTTTTATAGTTTTATGTGGGTTAATTGATTTTTAAAAAAAATAGATTTTATTGGTGAAGATTGCAATTGCTCCTGGTTTTGAGATGTCTAGTATTGGCACCACTAAGAGGGAAAAGGAGATGGAATTTTATATTGGGTTGAGGATGAAGAAGAGCTAACTTCTTGTGAGGAATCATCATATTGTGATGATAATGAAGATAACATTCCTTGTGTGGAATAAAAATTATTAGAAGAGTTTATTTTGGAATCCAAATAAGAGGAAGGAATTTTTCCTCTTGTGCCCTTCATGATGTTGATCAAAAAGAGGATGATGAATTATGGTTAATATTTGAAGACATTTGTAGTGAATTTGAAAGACTCAAGGGGCCTATAATTCCTTTGAAGCTGACTATAATAAATGGTAAGCAAGATGACATTTTTCAAGAAGAAGACATGTGGCATACTTATATGTAAATGTTTAAATAATATGAAGATAGTGAGAATGCAAGACTTCTAAGAAAACAAGCCCAAGATGTTGAGAGGTATCACCATAAAGAGAGTCTAAATCATGATTGAGTAATTTATGATGGCTATTAGTCTTTTAAAAATGGTTTGAATATTTATTTTAAAACCACATGTGAATCTAATCCCACAAATGGAAAGAATGAGTTTGAACAAGAAACTCTCCTAGATTGCCATGATACAAGACATATTGAAGGGTTAGAAGAGGTTGTAATAAAAGAGAAGAGAAATGGAACCTTTCAATAAGACATATACATTCAAGAAGTTGTTCTATTCATGAAAATGCAAATATGACATGAGGAGACAATGGAAAAATAGTATGATGTATCTTTCTAAGGTCAAGAAGAGTTCATCTACCTTGGAGAATTATTTGAGATGACTCCATCAAAAAACATACCAAGCTAAGGAGTAAAAAATAAGCATGAGCCATTTAGTACTAAATCTAAAAAGAAGCATGCTTGGCATCCTCATTCATCTCATGAAGGACATTTAAGAAACTTTCCTTTTGATACAAAAAGGGAGGTATGTTTGGTTAGATGTACATAATTAATCTACTTTCTATTGTCTTATGTTCCCCAAGTGCTTAGTAGCACATTTGTGCCCTTATTTTTTTTGCTTGCTTGTCTTTATGTGTGTTGTCTTTCCTTTGTGTTTTTTGAGGTCAATCAGTTATCTTGTTATTGAATTCAAGGTTTGATCTTATTGTTTGTAGAGTACATTTAACTCTCATTTCCAAATGGATAGGATAATGATACTAATCCTTAACATAGGCAAGCATGTTACCCCTATAAATTTCCAAAGTGTTGACCAAATTTGAATTATAGTCAAATTGGGTCAACCCATACATATTAAAAATTTTCAAAGGTTTCCATATGTCCTATAAGGTCTCATATGTGCCTAAACATCTCACCTATCCTTGCTCTAATCTTCGTGTAAGCCTATCTTCCTTGTACTTGCTTAGTCAACTTAAGTCAACTCTAGTCAACCATGGTCAAAGGATAAAATTAATCTATAAATTTCCTAATATGGTTATTTAAGTGTTTTAAAGTGTTAATAAATCATAAATTTGTCCTTTTCCATTCTTCATATGCAAAAAATGCCATTTGGTCACATTTTTACCTTATTAAATGACTTGTACAAATTTGTCAAACAAGAATATTTGTCACAAATAAATTTTATAACATGGATGGTGTCAAAATATGTTAGGAAGTAGTCAGAGGTAGTCAATAATTAGTTTCATGGACAAAAAAATGGAGTTTCCCTTTAAAATAGGCTCTTAATGGCACTTATATGGATTTGGTGAGCTCACTTTCAGGTGAAAACATGTGAAAAGTGTCTCTTGAGATCCCTAAGGTATTCCCTATTATTGGTGTGTAGAAATAAATTTAGAGAGATCAAATTTTCCTTCTTCTCTTTCTTTCTTGCCTTCACAAGCCAAGAAGGGTCAGCTTCAAATGCTTAGTATAGTCAATGCAAATGGATTTGGAGGGAGTGATCTTGTAATTTTAAAGGGGTCTTAGTCTAATTCAAACCCATGGCAAGAAGTTTTATTTTCGTGGATCCTCCTTTATGAAACATTGTTAAGAAGCTAGGCACCTTTTTATGCTTCTACATTCATGAGGGGTCTCTATTTGAGCTTATTTCAGAGTCTTTTATTTTGATTTGATAGGTTGGTTGTTTTTAAGTGTTTCTTAGGGAATCTCCATAGGTTTCTCCATCATAATCCTAGCATGAGTGTTCTCAAATACATAATAAAGCCTCTTTTAGGCTTGTTTATGGCTACAGACTCGCTTCCTTCTTTATGGAAAATCCTGATGCTTTTGTAACCATATGAAGGTTACATTGAAATTTTGTAGAGGGATATTAGGTTTTAACAAGTGAAAATAATTATACATAATTGTGGCAATAATCCTAATCTCCTAATGCCCTAAAACTTTTTTAAGGTGATAAGAAATCTACCTCACACTTAGAAACATGCAATTACAACCCTGTTGACATCATGATGGTGTATGAAAAGGTATACATGTGTTGAAAACTTATTAAAAACCACAAGAGGTACATTATTATGTTTGATAATAGATACTAAGTTCATTTGTAGGAATGGTTTCATAATACTTATCTATAACTCATTGCCTATACACCAAAAAGGTCCACCTACAGGCAATATAAAAAGAAGTTAAGGAAGGATTTTGAGATGTTTGACAAGTATAGAGACTCACCATAAAGACATCATAGGTAAAAAGGAGTCTTGATATGAAAATTTGAGGTTTTGAATGAGTGGCAAGGTGAAAAACACCCTTTAAAGGTAAAGACTAAAATTTTAGACCCACAATCCCTATTTTGTGCAACAGAGGCCTAAGAGGTTTTTTCAAGACCTCATACAACATGATTTCAAAGGAATCCAACACCTAGATTGGTAAAATATATATACCTTAGATATTTATATCACATTTTAAATGGTATAAGGTATATGGTAAAGGGAAAATAATTATTGAAGATATCAAAGATGGCTTTAAAAGCACTGTAGGCAAATAGTGATATCTACAGTCTCAAGATCAAGATAGGATTTTCACATCCAAAGTTGTAGAATTGATAATTAACAACATGTTTGAATTCTTAAAAGAGAGAAAGGGGAATATATTAACTTATTAAACCATCAAAAAGTATCACAATTAGTGTTTGGACCTCTCCCTCACATACTTTGTCCATACAATGTCAAGATGCATACCTACAACCAGGTAGGTAAACAGTGAGATTTTGTTGTCTTAATCATGTTTTAATGGAATTAAAGGTGTGAGCCAATTAAAATTTATATATTGTGACCTAAATATATTTATATAGGATTCATACACACCATAGACAAGATTTCTCATAGCCACCTCCACCTATAAACAAGAATTTATAAGGTTATCTCAGTCAGCAAGGGTAAGCTCATATTTAAAGCTAAAGTGAATAAAATGGAATAATAATGATGTTTAACTCATATTATGTATGTATCACCATATAATATTTCAAATATATTCTTTGAAAACTATTTTTAGGCCTTAATTCATGTAATATCCTCCTATAACCAGGGTTAACAATCATGTCTCAGTCAAGTGGGCAGTGAGCTAGCTTGGTATATAGTTGTGGTTATAGGGCACTTAGATTATTTAAAAAGGGATAATAATGTTTGGTTATATTAAGGGATTCAATAGGAGTATTTTGGCATCATTAATAAGCCTATTAAGAGCATTGACATCTATAGACAGGAGAGGAAGAGAAGTTGTCATAGTCAGTTAGGTAGAGAGGACCCATTTTGCAAGCTTAAGGAACATAGGAGAAGGTTTATATTAATTAAAAGTATGAATTATTTATAAACATAAAATCCATGATTATTTCACATTTAAATCACTCTCACTAGTTCAAATTCACCAAGGAAAGGAGCCCAAGCAAGCAAACAATCTTTATGCCTTGCCTATATAAAGTTTGCCTTGGAAAACTTAGTCTTGGTTTTTGAGGTATTTAGATGGTAAAATTATTGAGTTAGGAGCTAAAAATTGGTCCAAAGAAACCTTTCACTTATATAAGCCTATAAAATGGTTTTTTTATTAGGAAAATAGGGGAATTACCCCTTATTTTATCTTAGATAGGGGGTACTTTTCCCTTGCATGAACCTTGCATTCTTGATAAATGAGGATGAAACATAAAACAAAAGCCAAGGGAGAAATTCATGAGAGTTTTTCAAGTTTTAACACACATATTAAAACATAAATAACCTAATAGAGAGGTAGAGATACTAACAAGTTTCTCCATGCTCCAAGGGTTGTAGTCATGACACACTAGACCTAATATGACGCCTAATGCTTAGAAGCATTCCTATCACCTTTTGGATTGAATATACATTAAGACATATTGGATCACATTCTTGGATTTTATATAGAGGTGTCTGATCCTTCAATTTGTAGATAGGTTCACCAAGAAACCATTTTTTGGCTTGAAGGTAACTAGAACATGCAAAATGCTCAAAAGTGACTCAAATAGCCAATTTGAAATGCTTATATCTCCCATGATACTTTACATGGAGATTTAAGGTATTTGGA
Organism: Torreya grandis; assembly: GCA_037957365.1. Taxonomy (NCBI): domain Eukaryota; kingdom Viridiplantae; phylum Streptophyta; class Pinopsida; order Cupressales; family Taxaceae; genus Torreya; species Torreya grandis. The sequence continues at coordinate 398,688 of JARHVA010008616.1, read as the reverse complement.
GGTGTTGGTGTGGGGGGAAGGGGGGGTCCTTAAGGTGGTATTAGAATCATCAAGCAAGGAGTTGAGTGTGTAGTCTTTATGAATAAAGGCTAAGACTTAAACCCTCACAAAACACTCTCTAAGGACCCAACTAGGAAAATATTGAAAATGGAGCATCTAAATGACACAAGTTGGCCATGAAACTGATTGGAGGTGATAGATAACTCTTTAAGGCTCCTCCCCATCCAATTGAGCTATACTACACTTGTATAGATCATGTATAACAAATATTTATTTGATATATTTATGTATTTTTCAAGTATGGAGAAACTTAAAAAGATGAAATTGCCTTTATGAGAGAGATTGGAACTTTTTATAAGTATTAATATTCATATATTAGTTATCTAGGTGCCTAAGTGTATCTATTATCTTCTCCATCTCAGCTAGTCTAGTGAGTAGATAATGAACACTTAGTGAAAAAGATGAGAGCTCTAATTTGGAAGCATTTGGAGACTTTATCCATGAAATTTATGACATGGAAATTCTTTAAATGTGTCAATCCTCCTTATTTATGGACTATATTGAGAAATTGGAAGCATTTTGTGTGCCAAGTGTGAGAGGTACATGAGAGGGAGTTATTTATGACTATTAGAGATTATTTCTCATGTATATAAGGATATGAATGATTAGAGACCATTCCAATGCATGTTAAGGCTTGTTTATAACCCTTTCCACTCACATCACTAATTATACTTGATCTTATTTAGTGGTGAGGTAGTCTAATGAAGGCAAATCATGAGGGTAGTTTCATATGCATGAGATAGCATCTATGCCGCATATGGAGGAGTTAGATGATTTTGAGGGAATTTTTTCATTATTTTCCTTATATGACTTTTATAATTATTGAATCCATGCTATTTTAACTCATTATCCTTACTTTACAAGTGTCCTTATGACTCTTGAGCTTCACCTTCTCTCTCTTCTCTCACATTTGATAGATATGCTAGAATTTTTGGATATTGTAGACATCTCTCCACCTAATTATGGTGAATCCATGATCAATTTTTTCCTTGAACAAATAAATAATTTTTTTACCTCATTTATGACTTTGTGAAGTACATTTTATGGTTGTTAGTCTTGTATAAGTGTATTTTGCTTACCTTGACATGTTATCCTTCCTAATTCCTTGTGTAGTTTGAAAGCTCTCTTTTGTATGTCAATAATAAGTGTCTAATATGTATTTCATGTATAGTGAGTATATAATTCATTAGTTTCTTTAATATACCTATTGTTTAAGTCCTAACGTAGACACTTTTCAAGTCCCCATACTTGAGAGGAGATTTCAGTTAGATGGATGAAGTGTGTGTGTAGTTTTCCTTTTGGTTTCAAGTGCATTGAAAGTGGTGTGAGTAGACCATATATTTTGTGTATAACCTCCTTAGATAGGTTTATTTTAGTCATCTTAACCATTTTCCTCATAAATAAAAATGTGGTTATGGTGTGTGGAAGTGGTACATCAAGGGAACTATCCCTAATCTAGAGACTCACCTCAAATTTGCTTCACCCACAACCCTAAGGTGTTTCCATTGTGCCACTTGAATGTTAATATACTTGTCATTTACTCAAGGGGTGAAAGTTCAAGTGACAATAGGTTGTTAGGAGAATTATTCTATCTTCTTTAACTTTATCTCCAAGGTTGGTGTAGGAAGAGAAAGGAGATCTTTTGGAGCTTGGAGACATTTTCTAACTTTATAAATTCCAATTAAAACCCTTTCATGACTTATTAAAAGTCCAAATCTGACATATTATCTCATTAAACAACTTGATAATACCTCATGAAGAGTTACATACTTTGATTTAGTCCTTTAATCCCTTAACTTTCTTATTTTCCACTAAGGCATAGAAGGCAAAAGTTGGTCTTTATTCAAGTTTGCATATATCATCCATGGATGAATTTTAAATAACATACCAAACCTAGAATAAGGTAATCTGATCCATTAAACACTCAATAAGACCTAGTTCTATGCCAAAGCCCTGCATTTCCTCTCAATTCCTTGTAGCATTTTTTCAAGAAAAAATCCTTGTCTAGGATAATATGGAGATTATAATGAGAGACTAAGCTCATTTACAGATACACTCTATCCCATTACAACTCTACATAAAATTTGGTAGCCAAACTCTAAATGTATAGATCATTTCTAGCACATTCTTTTAGCCAAATTAGGCTTACCCCTCCTAGGCCTGAGAAGGTGAAAATATTGCTCCTAAGACCCCCTACACATGTAAAACTCACAAAAACCATTTTATTAATTTTATACATTATTTTATCATTCTCTATGTAAATTTTAGAGGTTTGGAACACTATGCAGGTACAAGAACCTTGAAATGGACATTAGGAAGCTTGCCTTTTTGGAGAATTTTATAAATAGCCTAAAATACTTGAATGTTTTAGGCACCTCTAAATTATATCCTATATATTTTCTATTTTTAACAATTAAATCAAGTCTCAATCCACCTCTCCCATTGATTGGGATATCTCCACATGCTTCATAACCCTTGTTTTGTCTTAAAAACATGAAAAAGACATTTTTTTTACTATTACATACAAATGAACCTACATAAAAACACATGTGGATGACCCTATAAAGTCTTATAAAACCAATTTTATGTTTCAAGAATCAATTATGACACTCTATGAGGTTTCCAAGTCAATCTTTAAAAACTGGTCCAAATTGGGGTTTTAGGTGGTTTTAGCCTTTAAAGATTGTTCATAAATATGCAACATCCAATACTAAAAAAAATTACACAAAATTAAATTTAAATACCCTATCCAACATCCAAAATCTACTTGAGTTCCCATGCTAAGCCTCCATGCTATTGTGAGCTTGTAAACTTGGCCTCTCGAACCCTTCAAGGCATTTTATGTAGGTTGTCATACTTTTAAGCCAATAAATGGATTCTTTGTGTCTTTATATTAATTATAAATGTTATATATAGTATTATAACCTTTAATTAATGTTATAAAATGTAATTGGATGTTTACTAAATTCTATAAATAGTATTGAGACCTCAGAGGGCTTTAGGCCTAGTGTACACTAAGGGTTTAAATATTTCTCTACATACCTTATTATATTTATTAGGATTAAACCATGATATTTAATGTTTAATAAAAATATCCCCACATTTATTTCAACTTTAAAATCTTCCTTGACACCTCCCCTTATCGCAGACTTCTCAAGCATGTAGACTTGACTACTTGGAGTACCCCTTGTCTGAGATAGAATAAAGGGTATCTCCCCTATCTAATCAAGAAAAAAAGTGATATTATGGTATTAATTAGGTAATTAGGACACTATTTAAAAAATATTTGGTCTATATCATCTTTATATCACCTCCAAACATTAGAAAACTCCAAGATAGACTTCTTGAAAGATGACTATGTAGTATTGGCAAGTATGGCTACAAGTGTACCTTAGGGATTAACTTTCATACCCTATTCTCCTATGGTAATAGTCATGTGAGGGTGATATAATTTTCAAGTATATTATAATAATATCAATAATCACCCTTTATTTCTAAAATCCTCATTGAATATATTCCATTTAGATAAGCTTAGTTAACAAGTTGTATGATTATGTAGTACTGGCAGAAAAAGCCTTGTATATAGGTGTATACTAGCATATCAAGCATTTCATCAAGTTTAGATGCTTTCATTAAAGTGATAAAATTAAATTTAAATATCACTTTAAATCCTTTTATTTTAAAATACTTGTGACAAATAATAATGTCATATGTTGCACTATCACCCTACAGTTGACTGTAGGTGACCCTTTTGAGGGTAAAGGTGTACTTGTATATGAATGTTTGAATTTAAAACCTTGTAATTTCACTCAATTAAATGTTATTTGAGTAATTTATACCAATATAACTCTAATAAAGACATTTAACATGAGGATATTATTTTATTCTACCACCTTAGACTGTGAGGTCACTTTGAAAGCTCAAGCTACTATATAAAACATTAAAAATCTGTAGTGAAAGATTGTATGGAATAGAGGCCTTCTAACATCATTATATTTTGGCCAAACCCTCTATTATTTTATAAAAGTGTTACCCCTAAATTATTGATACAATACAGATTAATTTGGATCTATCTAAACCTCATATCACCCATTCCATGATGGCATCAACTATGATCAAGGCTCTATTTCAGAGCTTTTAAGGTAACAAGTTCCTAAAACCAACTTATCCACATATAGACTATGACTCAATTATACTTATAATTATATAGTTTCACCATGGGTTAATATGACATTTCTTAACTCCTCAAAATATTAAGGAAGGTCTCAAAAATGTTTAAACATATATATGTAACCCCTCAAAGCTTCTATGAGGCATACCTATAGGTGTAATTGTAAGATGTAGGATAATGAGTATGATATATGGGCATGTGCACATTTAATGGGCCTTCAATGAAATATATACCTATAAAAATTATCCAAACATATTCCTTTAACCTTGAAGGAGTGAAAATCAGTTCAAAATCTTCATCTCAACCTTCTCGGTCTCTTGTAGGGCACCTATTGGTACACATCAATGTTGAAAGCCTGTAAGTCCACATTTGTATCCTTGTTTCATTAACTAACCTACTATAGACTTGACATAAGATTTTAGTTATTTTTCACCACTTCTAACTCATTTTAAAGCTATCATGACTATATAAACCTTAGAAACAAATATCCACACTTGTAGGTAGCTTGACTGTAGGTTTTCTGTTTCCCTTGTGGATGTAGGTGTAGATTTTTTACTGTAGGTTACCATATTGTGGGTTTAAGATTGAAAATACCTAGTCCTTTGATCATATTTTGAATACTTAGTTCATATTCATTAACTTTAGTTTCCTCATGTTAACTTGGAGTGCTAGTCTCAACATCTCAATACCACCATAGTCAAACCCTTATTATCTTCATATAGAAATATTGGTACCTATTTTATATTATGAGGTGTATTTAGAATATGAGGTGTATGTATAAAGGTAATGGTATCAATATTTAAATAATAATGATATGTATTGATAACATTTCCTTATCTCTTTCCAACTCTATCGCCTTAACACACACACACACACACAAACACACACACACACACACACACACACACACACACACACACACACACACACACACACACACACACACACACACACACACACACACACACACACACACACACACACACACACACACACACACACACACACACACACACACACACACTCACACACACACACACACACACACACACACACACACACACACACACACACACACACACACACACACACACACACACACACACACACACACACACACACACACACACACACACACACACACACACACACACACACACACACACACACACACACACACACACACACACACACACACACACACACACATGATCTCCATTGACCTTATTGATCCTTGTTTTCTCCTTTCTCTATACATTGACCTATGTGTCTTCATTTATCACCTTGATTATGAAAAAATAATTGATTTTCATTGACCAATACATGAATACCCCCTATCACTTCAATGTTCATCACAAGTATGTACACTCTTGGAATTCTTTCATACTACACCAAGACCAACACTCAACCCTATTATCTACACTTCAAGTATAGGTTGGTTTTAGGTACTTATTGTTCATGATCCAAGGTAAATATTAAATTATTAAATTTATAGGAAATCATTCACATTTATCTCTAATTTTTTACCATCATATCATATTCAAAAGGAGATGAAGTTCCTTATAAGGTCTCTTGAATTGACAACATATTAGTATACATTTATTTAGTATTATTACAATCATTTGGGGATATAAACAAATAAATTTTGTCTTGATAGAGTTTCTTGAGTTAGATTGATATATAAGATAATTTTTGTAGGTATTTCATGTTATCCAACATAACCTCATAACCTTTTGAAAACTAAAATTAATCTCATCAAATATATTTGTACATTATTAAAGAGATCAACTTATCTTAAACTCTCTTAAAGGAAATATACTTATAATGGAGACCTATGAACCCTTTATTTGATTAATTACATGTTAAATTAATTATATATTCTATTTAAAACCTTTGAAGATGAAAACATTTGCTTAAAAACTTAGGTTTTGCTCCAAAATTGACCCAAAAGACCACTCACAAAGATAATGAAGGAAACATGGTTTTATGTTATAAATACTTTCTTATAATGAGTTATTATATTAAACTAAGATTAAAATAATATAAATTTAATATAAAATAATCCCTCAAAATCATTAATCTCCATATATTTCCAATCTTAAGAAATAGGTGTTAGAACAAACCCATGTCAGATGCATAGGCTATAGTGATCTCCTATCACTCTTAGTGATTGTTCATAAATATGAGGCCACCAATCCATGAAAAAATTTATATAATTTAAATATTAATTTTAACCCTAAAAATGGATAAATTTTAAGCTCCTAACTCTCCTCTTTATGTACTGAGCATTTGAAAATTACCTTTCTAGAGCTACCAAGAAGGTCGATGTAGGAGCAAAGTGGATTTTTGCCATTTTTTCACTTTAAAATTACTATAAACAATTTATATTACTATTTGGGGACCAAATTAATCCTTTGGGACTATTTTCTCACAAAAATACTCTAAAAAATAGTATGAATGCCTCAAACAGGCCTATTTTTGTACTAAAAAGGCCAAATTCACTAAGGAGATCTTATTAAAATGTTGTAAAATGTTTTATTGAGTCTCTAAAGTGTCTAATTAGTTTAATAAATATGTAATTAATATTATTAATGAGTATATACCATTAAAACCTTTCAAAACCTTATCTAAAGATCATAAGATGGTAAAAAATGCATGGAAATGAGTCATGAAGTTAGTCCAAAATATGATCAACCTGATTGTTCATATGTTTGGCATAAAATGAACTTTAAACAAGATATTAAACTCATAAATACACTATATACTCTTATCACCACTGAAAATGGCTTGAAAAGGCAAAAAAATGACTAGACAAACATAAGATAAATGAAGGACAAAATCTTAACTCACCAAATCAACCTTAATAATTGATAATCATGGTTTATAAAGATAAATTTAATTAATTTTCAAGACTAAACTACTGAAAAACAATATAAATTGATATTACATGTAAATTTTTGAATGATATGGGTGACATTTTGACCTGTGAGGTCAAAATTATCAACATTTTGGCAACTCAACTAGGAAGCATGCATGATATGCTTAAGAACCAAAACATTTATTTGAATTTTGGACTCATAAAGATACATTTACATTTTTTAATAATAGTGATAAATTTTATTCATGATTTTAAGTATATTTTGACTTGAAATAAGAACACTTCCTCCACCAAAATAAAGAAAAAAACACACAAAACATGGGAAACTAACAAAACAAATGTGAAAATAAATCAATTATATGAGATAAAACCTAAATAAAATAATGTGATAAGACATCACTTGGAAGAAAAAACAATGTAAAAGGAACTTAACTCTCAATAGTAGTGTTTCAAATATATCCAAATAACTAGGATTAGAAGCTCCTCACCATCCATCTTTGTAAGTTGGAAGGCATTATGGGATTTGTAGCTAGAGATTGTTTATGAGCCACTCCAAAGGGTTTCAAAAAATTTATGACTTCTTTATTTATCTTTGTCATCATCCCACTTGAGAACCATGTCTCCTTCTTTAAAACTTCATGAAGAATCTCTTTTGACAAAGGCTCTATTCACTTGTGCTTGGTGAATTTCCATGTCTAGCATGGACTAATTTTTAGTCTCTTATAGCTCCATAAGCTTATCATACCTGATATCCATTGGATCACTCTCTAACAACTCAATTAGTTCTAAAGTAAGAAACTCAAGATAAATGGGTAACCTTGCTTCCTTACCATATACCAAATTATATGGAGAGTTAGTTAGTAATCTTTTGTATGTGATCCTATCATCCCATAGAGTTGATTTTGAATTTAAATACCATGAAATATGATTATCTTCAATAGTCCATTTTTTAATCTTCAATAGGTTCTTATTTGTGGACTTGACAAGGCCATAACCTTATGGATAGTATTTTCATGAAGTGTTGAGGTACACACCATGTTGAACAGCCCATTGGTTAATCCTAGTTCCCATAAAAGCCATGGCATTGTTTAAAATGATGGTTGAAGGAAACCAAAATCTATTAATTAAGCCTTCATAAAAATCTAGTACATTAGATTCATTTACTTTTTCCAATGTTACTACCTTTGTCCATCTTGTAAGTAATCCATAGCAATAAGGATCCACTTATGACTTGAGCTTGAAGGAGGATTAATGAGGTCAATAAATTCCAATCCCCATTGGATAAAAGGTTGGTACACTAAAATTGGTTGGAGAGGTAAGGCTACAAGTTTCACTTTTCCTACAAACATAGCACACTACTTGTATTTTATAACCCATGCATAATAATCAACAAATATCCTTAGCCAATAGTACCCACCTCTCATGATCCTAAGGGATATAGTCCTTACTAATAAATTTCCTCAACCATGTCCATCATGGAACTATTTAAGCATCTTTTGTGTTTGGCTTGGCTCTATATGTCAGGATCTTGCTCCACCAATTAGATCATATATGATTACCTCTTGTATTAGCAACTAAACATGGAATTTAACCAGAATGATAATTAGCCTTTAACATGCAAACTAACAGTCCAAAAATAGACTCTCCAAAATCTGCATGTAAACTGCAATTCTCACACATAGGTTGCCAACGTCGGCTCCTCCCTAACCGATGTCGTCTAACTTGTAACCAACATCGGTTGCTTCTACACTTCTATCTGACTAACATCGGTTGATCAGACCGACGTTGGTTTCCCTACAATTCATTTTACAACTCTCTACAACCTCCGTAACTCTTCCTATTTGCATCCTAGTGAAGCTTTTAGCTCCACAACCTAACAATCTCCCACTTGGAGATAAATAATTGCACCTGTACCTATACCTGTACACTATCTAATTCATTCCCTAGCTTGTATCCCTCTTCAAGATCAATCGTGAAGACCAACCACCACACAACCTGTGATGCTACACCTATCATCCAAGTAACCTGCCACATCTAAACCTACAAACCCATGTAGTGAAGACCTTGACCCTGCATAACAAGAATCCCTGCTATTGGTCCCTCTCAGATACCTGAGAATCCACTAACTACCCTCCAGTACTCCTTCCCTGAATTGGCTCTAAACTTTTTGACAACTCCCACTGCTTGGGAAAACTCAGGTCTACACCAGACCTTATGTGATTTCGAACCCTATTCTAAGCTAAGCTTGAACTATCCAGCCCTTGGTGTGCTTATCGATTATGCATCTTGCATCTTGAACCTCACCAACACCTTCTTCACATCAGCTCCCACTGGAGACAAAATCTCCATGTCTCTTATGCCAAAGAATTTTGCTGCTCCTAAATTCTCCATGACATACCTCTGAACTAACCTTACCCTTAGCTCAATAAATCCTTATATGTACAAACCTACTCCAAGCATACCATCCACATACAGTAACAAGATAATGTCATGACTCATTATCCACTTGGTAAGACAAACACAATAGTTACACTGACATTGACTAAAGCCCTACTTTATCATCCACCTGTCAAAACCTGTACCACTGTCCTGCAACTTCCTCAAGACCATATACCTTGGCCTTTCGTCTCACATATCCATCCACTCTCTTCTCTAACTTGGGAATCCATCCCTCATCTAGTGATTTCTTTCAGCTGACAACTCCACCAACAAATACCTATTTTCTTCTTCTCTAAGGATTCACACTCCTCATCCATGCCAAGCTCCCACTATTTCTGGATTCTACTTGCATTGCCTCTTCACATCTTCTTGGTCCTCAACCATTAGTAAGCAACTAATAAGAAGGTGAACAATGAATATGAGGTCCACTTACCCTTTTAGTCCTTGATATGAGCATTTGAGACCTTTTTGATAGCTTGCTATCTGCCCACCATCCATTCCAGTGACCGATCTCGGCCATCTCCCAGTCTACATCTGATCGATGTCAGTTCCCTGCACTAACCCTGACTACCAATGCCATTTCCCTGGCTGATGTTGGTATCCCTTCTACTGACATCAGTTCTTGTATGATCGATGTTGGTCTTTCTATTGATGACATCAGTTACTATCTAACTAATGCCGGTACCTATGTTCACTTATGAGTGATGACTTTTTACCCGTGAGCTCCTTTTGGGTCAAAACCCTATTCAAATCAACACAGCCCTACTCAGAATAATTCAATCCCCTCAGCTGATCTCTATCTATCATCTCCTCCATGAATACCAAGGCCTTCCAGTTCTTAAGTTTGTCAAAGATATCTATCTTTCGCTTAAGAACATGCATTCCCCTCTTACATATGTGACCAAGCCTACAAAGCCACATCTCTACAATAGAAGGTGAATCAGTAGTATAAGTAGATAGATAAAGGATACCTACTTTCTTACCATCATCTAATTCAAGTGCATCCACTATGAGAGTTACTGTGCATCTCCCATCACCCAACTTTCTTGAAGAAATTAGACTCATCTCCAAGACTAGTACCTACATGACCTTCTTCAACACCTGTGTGTTACCCGTTTGCAATTTTAGCTTCACTTCCCCTTCGTCAATAATCTGACAAGGCTCACCAACCCCTAAATAAATCTCTCCAAAGTCTCCAAAGACATACCCATGAAAATATGCTCTATTTTGGGCTGCATGGAAAGAGGCAAAAGAATCTGTAAACAAAGATTCTACTCTATCCAGAGTAACCTATGCAACAACACCTACAACATCTGCTTCTACACGCTGATCTTCTACCAACCAACAATCTCCTTTTCCCTACTCTTTCTTTCCATCAATTAGACCATTCATGCTATTTAGTTTCTCCATTCGTAGCTTACTTTATTTTGCCATTGCTATACTCCCACTCAACTTGAAATCCCTGAGAGTGACCTGTAATCAACAAACATTAACCAGATATGAAACCACCTATTAGTAACCCAACCAAAAGTTCTGATACCACATGTCAGGATCTTGCTCCACCAATTAGAGCATATATGATTACCTCTTGTATTAGCAACTAAACATAGAATTTAACTAGAATGATAAGTAACTAGAAATATGAAACAACATAGGAATATGAGAGACAATACACAATTGTATTAATAATCACTCAGAAGAAAATACAATAAAGAAGATGCCACTTCTTCCACCTCAAAGGCTTGCCACACCTCAAGACCTTCTCTCTCTCTCATGGTCACAATAATCAACTCTAATATAGAATTGATGTTCACCTCCACCAGTCATTAACACGCTGCCAGTACACCAAGCACACAACCATACTCCAAGTAGATCTCCTGCTCTCTGCTGCTACTTGCAAATCACTAGACCTTACTCACCATTGTAGATCTCCAAAAGAAGCCATGCACACCTGCTGACCAAGATCATACATACACAAAGAACCCTTCTGATTCTCCAAACCAGCACCCACACTTGGTACTGTGGCACTAGGAGGAACACACCATTGCTCTCATCTCTCTGAAGGAGCTTATTTTGCTCTCTTACTCTCTAGCACTAATTTACAATACAGCCCATGAGTCTATTATATAGATCTCATGCTTAGAATAATTATACTATCTTAATTACAATAATTAGACATGCAACTCAAGACTATAATTAGCCTTTAACATGCAAACTAACAGTCCAAAAATAGACTCTCCAAAATCTGCATGTAAACTACATGTTCTCACACACAGGTTGCCAACGTCGGCTCCTCCCTGACCGATGTCGTCTAACTTGTAACCAACATCAGTTGCTTCTACACTGCTATCTGACTGACATCGGTTGATCAGACCGACATTGGTTTCCCTACAACTCATTTTACAACTCTCTGCAACCTTTGTAACTCTTCCTATTTGCATCCTAGTGAAGCTGTTAGCTCCACAACCTAACACTATACACCTTAATAAAATGCCATCGATATCCTTCTTGAAAAGAACACCATCAACAATAATAAATGGATTGGATTGCAATATAAAATATCTTCTTTTTTAAGCACTTAAATGAGAAGTATAATAACAATATTGAAGATATCTTACTAATTCATGAAACCAGATGGAAGGTGAGGTATGATCACCTACAACTTCTTCATCATTTGAAACTAAAACCACTTCATTGGCCTCTTTCAAGTTTTGGGATAAGTTCTCACAAATTCCTTTACCTCTAACTAGCTTTATGACCTTGATTTCCAAATCATACTCTATTACCTTTGTTATCCAACTAGCTCTCTTCTCATTTATATCTTTGTTCAAGAGGAACTCTTTGATACTTGGATGGGCAACCATTAGGTGTATCTAGTTATCAGATACCAAGTATATAAACTTATTGAGAGACATGATTACTATAAGTAGATGTTTTTCAACAAAAGAATACCTTATTTTTTAATCCTCCAATCCTTTATTGAAGAAGGATATTGGATCCTCCAAGGCTTTCTAATTTTGTTGCATAAGAATACTTTAAATGGTGTCCATGTTAGCATATGTGTATAATATGAAGTATTTTGTTAAATTTATATTTATGAATGTAGAATAACTATCTATGGATTTATTTATCTCTTCAAAACTCTGTATTCCTTATTTGGACTAGTTAAACCTTTGATTCTTCTTTAGCATGGTTGTAGGTGGCTTAACTAAAATGGAAAAATCTAAAATATATCTTCTTATAAAATTGATTTTTTCTAAGAAACTTTTAGAGGCCTTTTTGTGTCTAGGTAAGGAAAGAGAAAGAATTTAATCTATTATTTTAGGATCTATACTTAAACCATACTTTAAAACCACATGCCCAAGAATCTTACCTTCATAAACAAGAAGACACACTTTTTGGGATTAAGAGACACCCTAAATTGCCTACACCTTTGGAACACTTATTTGAGGTGAACCATGTGCTCACTTTCACTCTTTTAAAACATGGCTATCATCTAAATAATTAAGTTCAAACCTATTAATAAGACCTTTGAATTCCATATCCATGGCCCTTTGAAAGGTTGCTCTAACATTGGATAAAATGAAAGGAATCTTTATATATGCAAAGGTCCCCCACTTTGTAATGAAGGACATCTTGAATTGATCCTCATCCTTAACCAAGATCTGATTATAGCCACTATATCCATATAACAAAGATAGAATCTCTAAACCTACAACCAACTACAAAATTTGTTCCATAAATAGTAATGGATAGTGATCTTTAAGGGAGACCTTATTTAAATCCTAGAAGTCAACACATAGTCCAATCTCACCATTCTTCTTCTGTACTAGAACAAGTTTTGCTTCCCAAGTTGAGTGCTTGATTGGGAAAATAATGGTTGAATCTATGAATTTATGAAGCTCAGCTCTCATCAAAGGCTCAAGTTTCAAATTTATGATACTTTGCCTTTGTCTCACTAGTTTGATTTTAGCCTCTATCTCAATGGTGTGTTAAGATAGACTTGGGTCAAATCCTTTTAGATAACTATGTTTCCACATAAACACATTATAAAAACTTGTACATAATTCAATGAAATTTTCCTTTTTTGAAGGAGTGCATACCTTAACTAGTTTCAAGTTCTTAATAGCTATAATCTCCACATTGGCATAATACTTTTTTTAGTTGACAAAGATGAATTTTATTTCCTCAATTCATCATCACCATTGAATATATTCTCAAGTGTGATAATCATTTTGGAAACATATTTTTTTTTAATTGCACAATATGATCACCATATTACTGCAACAACTTTGATTGATTCCTAGAGGAGAACTCAACCTCTTCTTGTAAGAATTTGACAATCTAATTGTCATCCTAAAATACATACCAATTCTCATGGTTATATAGAATGGAATTCATAAAAACCACCTTAATTTGTGATTAAATTTTCTCATTTTTAATATCATTTGAGATAATAAATTGATCCCTTATGGAAGCCAACCTATCTACATGTTTATTATCATCTTTTGGTATTACTTGAATGTTAAAAGCTAAAAAATACTCAAGTAAATACCACACCCTATTATTATAAAATATAATAAATGTGTTTTTTAATACACTAATACCTCTTAAATTGGTGAAATATAAGTTCACTATCACAAAAAACCTGTAAGGTGTTGATTTTCATCTTCCTAGCCCACCGCATATCATGAACTAATGCCTCATACTCTGCAACATTATTTAAAAAAAATAAAACTTAATTGAGAATAAATACCTTTTATTTTATGGATAAATAAACATCATTCCATCTTGAGTACCATTCTTTTTCCTTGATCCATTGAATTATAATTTCCATAGACCTTCACTAGATTCATCATCCTTCCCCATGGCTAGAATTAGTGCATCATTATCATGGAGGTAATAAATACCAAGTACCTCCTCCTCAATGATATTTTAATGATAATTATCATGAAAATTTTATTCCCATTCATTAATAAATAAATTTGGAACTCCATCTAAATGTGAGCCAGTTTCCAAAGCTTCACTAGATTCATCATCCTTCACCATGGCTATAATTAGTGCATCATTATCATAAAGGTAATAAATACCAAATCCCTCATCCTCAATCATATCTTAAGGATCATGATAATTAAAATTTTAGGCCCACTCATCAAGGAAAAAATTTGGAACTCCATCTAAATGTGAGCCATTTTCCACTCCACTAGTTTCTATCACCTCAACTGAGATAACATAGTATTTACAACACTTGGCATATATGACTCCAAATGGAAACATGAAATGGGTTAAAAATTAATTATTAAATTATTAATATACCTCATTATTAACATTAAATATTTACAATCAGATGATAAATATCCCCCAATCTATGAGGTGAGGTCTCTTGATAGAAACATGGCAAAGTAAGGAGACAAGTCCACGACAACTACATCCTACTAAATGGTAACATTTGGACAAGAAATTAGTGTAAAATTCATATTATTAATAAAAAATACTATATATTTTTGTGATCCATCCATTTTAAATACTCCTTTCACATTTATTTTATAAACTAGACCAAGCTTATCTATAATTTGCTTGGGTATAATAGTACTATTAGATCCACTATCCACTATGCAATTATGAACTAAAGTGTCACCAAATATCAAAGAGAGATAGAAAGGATGATTTTTATTTTATTATATCTTATTTTTTTCCACCTTTACCATATTATGTACCTTTTATACTTGATTCGTTGGCTGGTCTAAATTATTCAAGACAACACCTTCTTTCTCAACTAGTTTTGGATTCAACTTGAGAGCTGAAATCTATTAAATAAGTATGTATTTTTGTCCTATAATAGATAGGGAATCCCAAATTCTTATGATAATTTTATAATTACTAATTTTATATAATATACTAAATTGAGTCCCACTAACCTTTGGCTATGCTTTTTGAAACACTGGGTGCTCCTAAACTAAAGGTACTTGATGAACTGTTATAGCTTTTATATTCTAATTTTTCATAGTTTTTAGGGTAGAAAGATGACATTTAGTACCTTTGGAAACAATATTAGGATTAATTTAATCATGAATCACTTATATATCCTCATCAATGTATCTTGTTTTATCTCTAGTAATAGATACAACTTGACCATTTGGAGTGCTAGTCTCACCACCCTAGTTAAAAGCCATTGATCATCCATTTGCCAATTTACATTAATGACATCATACTTACCTTGAACTTTTAAAACATATCATTATGGTACCAAAAATATTTATTGGTATTGAACTCTTTGAATATAAAAATATTCGTGTCATTTGTGGAATATTCATGTTTTATGACTTCAAGGCTTGGTTCTGAACATCATTGAGATTGGAGGGCTACCAACCTGAGTATTACATCAATTTTTTTTGAGGTGGTGTAGGAATAATAGCATTTAAAGTGAAATGTATATTAGGATAAATAGTTTCATATGGTTTATCTTGAGTTATGGTTATTTGAGCTTGGCAAGATGGTTTATTATCTATAAATCCTTAATAAGGAGGCCTTTAATCTCTAAAAAGATGATACATGGACTGACTTGGTTTTTTAATAAGGTAAATTTACCTAATAGTTTCCCCCCTTCAATTGTATTATTTCATTTCTAAAATATTATAATAAACATTTCAATTCTTCAAGCTCACTAGCTTGACTAGAAGGGGCTATAATTTGGGCTTTAGGAGGTGGAATAGGATCTAATGATGGAAATTGAGGAGCTTAAAGGGTTGGTATAGACTAAAATTATAGGAAGATAGTCATTGGAGGCCTAAGAGAAAAATTACCATCTTGTATCAAACTATTATATGATCTTATTACAACCTCATAGGCATCTAGCAAGGTATTATCACCAATTGACTGTATCATAAAACTAATGTTAGAATTGAGGGCTCTTATATATTACAAGAAGGAATATTATAGGGATGGACTAATCAACATAGGTATCCTAATCCATGTTTTTTAAATATGAGGTTAAAGTTGGTCATGAACTCATGACTATTCCTCTTTATGGTAGTTATTTATTCAAATAATGATAGGTAATTAGATTTATCCTCAAATTGTCTAACTAATACTAAACTTAAGTCATCCTAGGAAGTTATGGATTTTAGTGGGAGATTTCTATACCACTATAGTGTTTTTCCTTTGAAGGAAGCAACAAGCAATCTAATAGCCACATTCTCCTAAACAACATTATGGACTGAATAAAGGTTAGAAACATCCTTGATGTGCTTCATAGTAATTTTTTTATCTTATACTAAGAAAAATTGGATAATCTTAGGAGCTAATACATGTATGTCATCAAATTGGGCTAAATTTAGTGGACTACCCCTATTAAATGGAATAAACACTTGGTTTTTTATGGCCATCTAGATGGTGGGAATTTCATTATTTAGGACAATAGGATAACTAGGAGATAAATATTTATTTTTAAGATAGGTTTTTATACTATTAAACATTTCTATTTTGTAATAAGTAGAAGGCAAATCAATGAAATCAAGAGGAATACCTTTACTGGTTGATCTTGTGGTAACCTTTGGCATGAAAGTGTTGCCTAAATTCTACTATTAATTGTATAATTTGAATAAATATTCAGATTATAATGATAATGAGTATCCTTTTCTATTTAAATTACTTATCCTTAACTCTAAACTTTAGTTATGCCAAGGAGAATGTGTCCCACTAGGTGTGCCAAAAACTCTTGTCAATCAGGAGTGTGCCCTTGAGAAAAAGTGTCTTATTCCTCTCACCTATTAGAAAATGGAATATCTCCTAAGTTTGAGTGAATTTATAAGGGAAATAATATATAGATCATTTTGGTTCCCTTGTTTCTCTCACTAGAACTTAATCTTAACTTACTATCTATTGATTCTAGCAATAAAAAGGGTGTAGAAGTCATTGTTTGTAATGAAAATGAAAGAGAAACTAGAAATGAAGGTTATGCACCAATGTTTTATGACCACTTATACTTTAAATGAAACTATTATAAAAATGAGAAAATTTCACACATTTTCTACACTCAGGGATGATTTCTACAAAAGTGTTTTAGAAAGACTTGACAAACTTAGTTTATGCAAGGAAGTAGTGTTGAGAAATTGAACTTACATCCAATGCTTAAAATTAATATATTTTAGACACTTAAAATGACCTATATAAAATAAAATATCTCTCATGAAGGTACAATAACTAGAAAATAACATAGGAAAACAAGTGCTTCACTAGATTATATCAATGGAAAACACATACACTTCACTCAAAAAAAATTAAATGGTTGAATAAAGCTTATTTTTTTTCTCAAAATGTGAGTGGAAATTTTGGTAGCCTTTAGGAAAAATAAAAAACAAATATTGATATGTTACATTATAGAAGATTAATTCAAATATAAAAAATAAATGCTTGGAGACAAAGAAACCCTAGAATAGGGGACTTCAAACTTGGTCTTACTCCTCCTTTAGTGTTATGTAGCATTTATTTAACCTATAAAAAAATTATTCCTACATAATATGGCATGGAAGATATATATTTAAATTTTTTGGGGGCTTTGAAACCTTTTTATAATGGTTAGTCAATCTTAAACCACTTGGAGAGTGTCTAGATTCTTACTACCATCCCTAGATTTTAGTTTGTATGTCTCCCTAGTGAATGAGTATTGATCCATGTAATTAGGCATTAAATTATATTAAATTCCTTAGTTTAACACTTATTTATTCTCATGGATGATGTTTCAACACTTGGCTGAGGTTGTTAGGAAACTTCTTTTATCTTCTTTGACTTTGTCTCTAAGGTTGGCATAGGAAGAGAAAGGAAATGTTTTATGCTTGGAGACCTTTTAAAACTTGATATATTATAATTAAAAACCTTTAATTACTTATTAAAAGTCTAAATATGGATTATAATCTCATTAAATAACTTTCTAATACATGACGAGGACTTATATGCTTTGATTTAGTCCTTTAGTCCCTTAACATTCTTATTTTCCACTAAGGCATATAAGGCAAAAGTTAGTATTTATTAAATTTTGATTAAATTTTGTATAAATCCTCATGTATAACTTTTCAAGAGCATACTAGACCTATAATAAGGAAATTGATCCATTAAACACTCAGTAAAAACCATGCATTTCCTCTGAATTCCTTGTAGCCTTTTTTCAATCAAAGTTCCTTGTCTAGGAGAATATAGAGATGATAATTTGATAATAATAACATTTTGAGATACCCTCTATCCCCTCACATCTCTACATAAAATTTTGTATCCAAACTCCAAGTGTATATATCATTTCTAGCACATTCTTTCAACCAAATTAGGCCTAATTAGCCCTCCTAGGCCTAAAAGGTGAAAATATCAATTCTAATACATCCCACACGTGTTAAGCTCACAAAAACTATTTGATTCACTTTACCCATTCTATAAGCATTCTCCATGTCAATTTTGGAGGTCTAGACCACTATGTAGTTATAATAACCTTGAAATGGCCATTGGTAAGCTTGCCTTTTTAGAGCATTTTTTGACTGGCCTAAAAGACTTGAACGTTTTAAGTAACTTTGAGTTATATCATATATAATTTTGAGTTTTAAAATGTAAAAAATATCTCAATACACCTCTCCCATTTATTTTCATCTCTCCACATGCTACATAAACCTTGTTTTGGATCAAAACCATGAAAAAGTACAATTTTTATATTGTTTTATACAAATGAAGGTACAACAAAAACACATACGGAGGACCCTATAAGAGTATAATACAACCTACAGTAGGTTTTAATAATTAATTATGGCATTTGAGGAGGTTTCCAAGTCAATATTTGTAAATTGGTCAAAACTGGGGGTTTTAGGTGGTTTTAGCCTTTAAGGATTATTCATAAAGTTGTGGCATCCAATACTTAGAAAAAATACACAAAATTAAATTTAAATACCCTATAAAATATCCCCAATCTCCTTGAGGTCCCATGTTAAGACTCCATGTTGTTGTGAGCTTCCAAGCTTGGCCTCTCGAGCCCTTCAAGCCATTTTGTGTAGGTTATCATGCTTATAAGCCAAGAAATGGCTTCTTTGTGTCTTTCTATAAATGATAAAGCTTATATATAGTATAATTACACTTCATTAATGTTTTAAAATGTAATTTTAGGTTTACTTAGTGCTGTAAATAGTATTGACACCTCTTAGGGATTTAGGCTTAGTTCATGCCTAATAGGCCTAGTATGCACTCAGGGCCTAAATATTTCTCTACATACCTTCTTATAGTTTTGAGGCTTAACAATTTATATTTAATGTATAATATAACTATAAACACATTTATTTCAAATTTAAAATCTTCTTTGACACCTCCCCTTATCATCCACTTCTCAAGCCTACAGACTTGATTACCTGGAGTACCCCCTATCTGAGATAGAATAGAGGGTATATCCCCTATTTACTTAGGAAAAAAGTGATATAATTGTTTTAATTAGTTTATGAGTACCATTTTTACAAAATATTAGGTCTATATCATCTTTATAACACCTCCAAACATTAAAAAACTCTAAGACAGACTTCTTGAAAGATAATTGTACAATATTAGCAAGTATGGATGCAATTATACCTTTGGGATTAGCTTTCATGCCAGATTTTATAGTGTTAATCATCATGTGAAGGTTAATTAATTTTTATTTATATTATAAACATATCAAAAATCACCCTTAATTGCTAAAATACTCCTTAAATACATTTTAATTAGACAAACTTAGTTAACAAGTTGTATGACTATGTAGTACTAGCAAAAAATGACCTGCATGTAGGTGTATATTAGCATATCAAACCTTGAATCAAGTTTAGATGATTTACTTGAAGTCATAAAAGTTACTTTCAATATCACTTGAACTCCTTTCATGTTCAAAGACTTATGGTAAATAAGACTATCATATGTTGCACTGTCACCCTATAATTGACTATAGGTGACCCTTTTGAGGGTAAAGGTGTACCTATAGATGAATCTTTGAATTTAAAACCCTATACTTTCACTCACTTCAATTTTATTTGAAAACTTTATACCATTATCACTCTGATAAATACATTTACCATGAGGATATGATTTTATTCTACTGCCTTAGACTGTGAGGTCACTTTGAAAGCTCAAACTACTATAAAAAACATTAAAAACCTGTAGTGAAAGATTGTATGGAATAAAGGCCTTCTAAAATCATGCTCTTTTAACCAAACCCTCTCTTATTTTAGAAATTTTTTACCCCTATATGAGGGCTATAATATGGATTAATTTTGACCTGACTAAACCTCATATCACCCATTCCATGATGGCATCAAATATGATCAAGGTTCTATTTTTGAGCTTTTAAGGTAACAAGTTCCTAAAACCAACTTTTCCACATATGGACTATGACTCAAGTCTTCTTGTCATTCTATAGTTTCACCATGGGTCAATATGATAGTAATTAACTCCTCAAGATGTTAAATAAGGTCTTAAAAATGTATAAACATCTCTATGAAACTCCTTCAATCTTTTGTGAGGCACACATGTATGTATAACTACAAGATGTAGGACAATGGGTATGATATATGGGTATATTCACCTTTAATGGGCCTTTAATAAAATATATACCTCTCTAAAGTCTCCAAATTTATTCCTTAAACTTTTAGGGAGTGAAAATAAATTCACAAGCTTCATTTCAACATTTTCAATCTCCTGCATGGTACCTATAGCTGTACCTCAATGTTACAGGAATGTAGTTCCAAATTTATCTCCTTATTTCATGAGCTGACCTTAAATATCCTTGACATAAGTTGTTTATTATTTTTCACCACTTATAACTCACTTTTAATCTAGCTTGACTATGGAAATGTTAGAAATAAACATCCACACTTGTAGGTAGTTTGATGTAGGTTATGTGTTTCTATTGTGGCTATAGGTGTAGATTGTTAACTATAGGTTACCATATTGAGTGTTTAAGATTGTGAAAAACTAGAGTAATTTGATAATAATTTCAATACTTTGTTCATCTTCATGAAATTTAGTTCCCTCATGTTAACTTAGAGTGATAATCTCAACATCTCAATACCACCATAGTCAAACCCTTATTATCTTCATACATAGCTATTGGTACCTATTTTAGATTAGGAGGTGTATTTGGATTATGAGGTGTATGTATTAAGGTAATGATCTCAATATTTATATGTATTGATAACATTTCCTTATCTCATTCCAACTCTATCACCTTAACACACACACACACATATATATATGCTCTCCATTAACCTCATTAAACCTTATTTTCTCCTTTCTCTGTACACTGACCTATATGTCTTCATTTAGCACCTTGATTATGAAAAAATAATTTATTCTCATTTATCAATACATGACATACCACTTATCACTTCAATGTTATTCACAAGTATGTACACTCTTGGATTTATTTCATACTACACCAATATAAACACTCAACCCTACTATCCGACTTTCAAGTATAGGTTAGTCGTACATGCTTATTATTAATGAGCCAAGGTTAATAGTCACTTCATAAATTGATATGAAATCATTATCCTTGATATATGATTTTGTACCATCATATCATATTTAAAAGGAAATGA
The DNA here is from genome assembly GCA_037957365.1 of Torreya grandis. Classification (NCBI taxonomy): domain Eukaryota; kingdom Viridiplantae; phylum Streptophyta; class Pinopsida; order Cupressales; family Taxaceae; genus Torreya; species Torreya grandis. The sequence goes on along the minus strand of JARHVA010008616.1, from coordinate 376,547 downwards.
ATTTCCTTGTAAGGTATCTTGAATTGACAACATAGTAACACACAATCTTTTAGTATTTTTATAGTCATTTGGGGCTCTAAATTGATAAATTTTATCTTGATAGAGTGTCTTGAGTCAGATTTATGTTTGAGAGAACATTTTGAGGTAGTTCATGTTATCCAAAATCACCTCATAACCTATTGAAAACTGAAATTAAGCTCATTAAATTCATTTCTACCTTAATGAAGAGATCAACTATGCTTAAAATCTCTCAAAGAAGATATACCAAAAATGGATACCTATGAACACTTGATTTGATAAATTAGGTATGAAATTAATTATATATTGAATTTATAACCTATTATTATGAAAAAAAATCTTAACAACTTAGGTTTTCTTCCAAAATTGACCCAAAAGACCACTCACAAAGATAGTGAATGAAACATGGTATTATGTTATAAATACTTTCTTAGAAGTATTTATAATATGAAAATAATATTAATGACCTATAAAACCATCCCTCAAAACCATTTATATACATCAATTTATAATCTTGGGAAATATATGTGAGAACAGACCCCTCTTGGATGTATAGGCTATAGTGACCTACTGTCCCTCTTAGTGATTGTTCAAAAATATGATGCCACCAATACATGAAAAAATTACACTAATTTCAATATTACTTGGACCCATAAAAATTTCCAAAGTATAATCTCTTAACTTTATCTCTCTTCTTTCTGTATCGAGCATATGAAAACTGCCCTTCTAGAACTGCCAAGAAGGTTGATATAAGAACAATGTGGTTTTTTGCCAATTTTTCAACTAAAAATTACTATAAACCACTAATATGACCCTTTTTGGACCCAATTAAGCCTATATGATTATTTTTTCACAAAAATCCTCTAAAAATTAGTATAAATGCCTCAAAAAGGCCTATTTTGCACTAATAAGGCTAAATTCACTAAGGAAATCTTATTAAAATGATGTAAAATGTGTTATTAAGTCTATAAAGTGTCAAATAAGGTGAATAAATATGTAATTAATCTTATTTATGAGTATATACCATCAAAACCTTTCAAGACCTTCTCTAGAGGTCACAAGATGGTAAAAAATGCATGGAAATGAGTCATGAAGTTAATCCAAAATGTGATCAACCTGATTGTTCATATGTTGGGCAAAAAATTACATTGAAAAAATATGTGACACTCATCAAGACACTCTATACTTTTATCAGCACTAAAAATGTTTTGAAAAAGCCAAAAAATGACTAGATAAGCACAAGACAAATGAAGGACAAAACCTTATCTCACCTAATCAACCTTAAGACCTGATCATCATGGTTTATAATGATCATTTTAAGGAATGTTAAATACTAACCTACTTACTAGTAATAATAAAATATAATTACATGAAAATTTTGAAATGATAGGGGTGACATTTTGACTTTTGAGGTCAAAATTATCAATAAGAACTAATTCCATCAAAATTTCAATAATTTAGACTCCTAAAGTGGGGCTAATTTTGTATAAAAAGAGGCCAAATAATCTATAGTTTACTTATGTTCTCTTGTAATTGATTTTATAATGAATAATTCAAATAATTCATTCAAATCCCAAGATTTTTACTTTTATTTCTTGAGTCATGAAAAATTACATTAGTGTTGATTCCTAACTTGGCTTACAACTAGATTTGAGTCTCCAAACATTATAAGATACTTGCCATTATGCTTTAAATGAAATTTTAATTCTAAGATCATTGCCTCATATTATACATGGTTATTATTGCAAGGAAATTTTAGTCTATAAGAATCAAGATTTTTTTTCCCATCAAGATCAAGCAAGGTTATGCTTACACTAGAAACTTGATTGGATCGAACACCATTGAAATGTAAATTATATAATTGTGAAGAACCTTAAAATTTTTGTTCTAAAAGTGTTTTCATTTTTGGCATTGTGTTTCATGATTGTGTATTTCATTTTCAAATATATATCAACTATGATATGATTGTCTACTCCTTTCCTAGGAAGCCACATGAGTGAAAAATATGATTCCATGTAACTATTTAATAGTTTTGACAAATCTCGACTTAGGAGTAGACTGTAAGCCTTAAGGATGTAAACTAAAAGAATGTCAATGTAATCTTAGACACATGACTCAAAAGTGAGATGCATGTGGACATTCATTAATTCCCCAAAAAATAAGACAAAAGATTTATGTAATTGGAACACAACTCTCTCATATTTATCTAGGGTTAAGATTTATTTCTTGTAGATTCCAATGAACATCACATTATCTAAAGCTCTTGAGTCAACCAAGCAATTATGTACATTTTTTCAAAATATTATTGTAGTTAGTATCAAATTCAAGGCTTTAGGCTTATCCTTGTAGATGACCATATGTTCATGTGTAGTATTTGACTTTTTAGAAGATGGTTTATTAGTCAAGGCTTATAATATAAGTTCTCTTTATTATTTAATATAAGCCAAATCATGGAGGATGATATTTTCCTTGATTATTTTTATGTCTTCAACTAAATTTTATCCAATTTTAGTAGATGAATCAAAATGTTGGTAATAATATTTTCCTTTTAGGGAAGGTGGATTATTATTAGCTTTTGGATTAGGAGGAACAATTACATTATTGTTTGGAGGTTTTTAAGTTTTAGTAGGGTGTTGATTATTTTTATCATATTGTAGTTTTTTCTTTTAATTTTTATAAATGTATGTATTTCATTTGTTTTATCTTCTAGTTCATTATCATCCTCAATTGGGAATGGGAAATAATATGTTTCAAATGTCATTGCAATGTTAAAATAATTAGGTGCACTAGATGTTGATAAGTCAAACTAAGTGGGACAATCTCATACACCTCCATCTATTTTTTTTAATATTTCATAGGAAATACAAAATTATATTCAATATAACTCACCATGTTGTATAGTATTGTGAACACTACACTAGTTGGGCAAAACTAACTCACAAATGTTTATCTCATGGATCTTATTTGGAGACATCTCTAGATTTTCTTGGCCTATTTAATGATCTATTATATGTTTAAAATATGAAATTATTATTTTTTGATACCCTTACATTATTTCTTAAGTGTGTATTCAAACTAAGAAACTTGTTATTAAGTTTTTGTACCATGTTTTGAATGACATCCAACTCTGTCTTGTGGAGACATATGTTACATCTTAAATGGTTGAGGTGTTAAATGTATCTAGGTGTAGACACTATTTATAAATTATATAGCACCTTAGTCTTGTACACTTGGAAAATTTAGACCTTGGTTTTTCTTCTCAATTCTAGACATTTTTTGCTTATGAAAGTCTCACATATATTATCTCTTGTGACCCTTGGCTCAACTCTTAGATATATTAGTCTTATGTTGATTAACTAGGTCTTACAACTCACTCAAAATTATTAAAACTTGCTTATCTTATGATTCTAAAAGTTTTTGACTTTCACCTATTTTCCAACTACCCAAACACTTGCATCCCAATTACTTATTTTGATTGACACAAGTGTCCGTACTTGATCCAAGTGCTTAGTATCATAAAATTCATCTAATTTTAAAATGAAATATATTATAATGGTATAACTAAGTGATATAATCTGAGTTATTCTCCAAAGGGATTTATATAAATACAATATCAAACCTCATATATTCCTCACAAAAACTTCTTACCTACAAACAAGGCAACTTATCAAAAGCATTTAATCAAGCACTCAAGTGAGAAAAACCTACTTATTTTATATTATTTCTATAATAGTCATAGGTAAAATATATCTACAAGTCTTAGGTACTAAATAATCCTGTGTGTGTGTGTGTGTGTGTGTGTGTGTGTGTGTGTGTGTGTGTGTGTGTGTGTGTGTGTGTGTGTGTGTGTGTGTGTGTGTGTGTGTGTGTGTGCGCGCGCAAATATAATAGGTAGTGCTCATTAATAGAGAAGTATTTGGTGTAGCTTGACACTATATTCCCACTAACCCATTTTCCACCACAACCACTATGAGGATGAATAACTAGAGTTTTTATTTTTGACAAGGAATAATAGTCCATAACCCAAATTTTAATGCACTAAAGATATGAAAAAACCATAATCATATAGATGGTCATATATTTTTATAATAGTTATTCCATAAAAGGCACTTGTGTCCAACCTAGACACTGGAATCAACGTAACTATCCCAAGCCAACATAAGCATCGAAGGTTATATAGGAATTTAATCTAGAATTTTGTGATTATTCTAAAATATTCTTCCAATTTACTTCCTTCTTGTTTCATATCTATATCTTTATTATCATTATAACTAAGTATATTTTTTCTTTATCATTATCATATTTAGCATAGTCTTAATTTCTATTTTTATAATATCTTAGCATTATAAATTTATTATAAGTTCTATTTGAGTTTTATAATTAATTGACCTACTATAGATATATTTATCACCCTTGTGCTTATTCATTTCTATATTATTAACCTTATCTAACCACATTTATTATCCACAACTAATTTAGGGTTAAATTTTTTGTGAATCTATTTCATATGAATGTAATTTTTTTGATTCCTAAGGACTTTAATTAGCTAGGGTTTTAAATTACTATACTTTTTCATTTCCTATTTATATTATTTTGCATATAACCTAGGTGTAACCCTAGATTGGGAGGTGTGTCTATTTAACACATTGAGTTTCCCATCCTACCATTTAAGATGGCTCAAACCAATGAAGAACCTAATCCCATGGTCTATGATGACACCCATGTTGAGAATGAATAACATGTTGATGAAGTTACCATTGAGGAATATTTTTAAAATGAAACCCATGAATCTAGTGAAACTGATGAAAATGAATAAATAGATCATGAGTAATCACAAGATATTACATTGATCTATGAGCATATTAGTCAAAATCCCAAAGGTCTTGATGAATTCTTAAATACCATATTATAAAATATAAAATCAAAATTCAAATATGACCAAGTGGTTCCATATATTGATCATGATATTAGAGTTATGGGACATCTATTGGGGATCAACCAACAATAGATTACACTTATGAAAGCAATAAACCATGGAATTAAATCAGATAGATAAGTAACTAAAATCAAATAATAGCAAAGAACAAGAGATACAAGAAACCACCCTGAAAACTTGTATTGAACTCTTTACAAAAGAAATACAATTGAAGAAACTTCTTTCTTCCCCACCCCTCTCAAATGCACAAGATCTCTCTCTAGATCTCTATCCCTTAAGAGCTCTCTCTCTCTCAAGTACAATCAACTCCAACAACCTAGATTGATACAACTCTGTATTGTTCTTCAACATTCACATACAATGAACTACTACAATAATCACACTAAGCTAAGAAGATCTAATTCTACATATAGAATTAGGAAACTTGAGCATGCACTTACAACCAATAGTTAAGCCTCTTGAACAAGGGCTCTAAAAACAATCTTACTAATAATAGAAATGCAAACTTAAGACTAAGACTTAAACTCATCATGTAAACACTCGCTTCTATCCTCAAAAATAGCATTCTGGATGCACAGGTGACCGACACCAGTTCCTGCCTGCTTGCCTGTGATTGACGTCAGCTGATCCTCTGCCGATGTCGGTGTCTCTTCAACTGCACCGAACTGATGTCGATCACTCCTGACCAACACTGGTGACTATGTAAACCTACAACTTTGGTAATGCACTCATATGTGAAGCTTTTAGGCTTGACACCTTAACAATCTCCCACTTAGAGATAAATAGTTGCACCAGTACCTGTACAGCAACATCTTCTAGCTCCTCCATCTTCAACTCAATCATGAAGACCAACAGAAGTTGAATGAAGATTTAACTTCTCCTTTGTAACTGGCTTGGTTAACATATCAGTAGGATTCCTATCTATATGGATCTTCTCCAGCTTCAAATCACCATCTTCCAATACCTACCGTATGAAGTGGTACCTTAGCTGTATGTGCTTGGTTCTTGAATGAAAGGCTGAATTCTTAGCCAAATGGATTGCACTCTAACTATCACTATACAATCTGTGACTCCCATGCTCCCTTCCAAGCTCTTCCATGAATCGTGTCATCCATATCATCTCTTTGCTAGCTTCTGTGGCTGCAATATACTCTGCTTCTATAGTTGACAAGGCAACAACCTTCTGCAACTTAGATATCCAGCTAACCACCATTTCACCTATAGTGAAAACATAACCTGTAGTGCTCCTCCTACCATCCAAATCACCTACCATATCTGAATATACATAACCATGTAGAGAAGTATCTGAACCTCCATAACACAAGTGCCTACTGATGGTTCCTCTCAGATATCTAAGGATCCACTGGACTGCTTTCCAATGTTCCTTACCTAGATTGGCCATATACTTACTTATAACTCCCACTGCTTGGGCAATATCCGGTCTAGTACACACCATTGCATACATCAAAATCCCTACTGTGGAAGAATATGGAACCTTACTCATGTACTCTACCTCATCATGTGAATTAGGACATTGTTCTTTGCTCAACTTAAAATGTCTAGCCAAATGTGTGCTTACCGGTTTAACATCCTGCATATTGAACCGTTTCAACACCTTGTCCACATAATCCTCTTGAGACAATATCAACCTATGATTTTTCCTATCTCTCTTAATGCTCATGCCAAGGATTTTCTTTACTGCTCCCAAATCCTTCATAGCAAACGTTTGAGCTAATTTCACCTTAAGCTCAGAGATATCCTACATGTGTGATCCTGCAACCAGCATATCATCTACATACAACAATAGAATGATATATGTACCATTATCCAATCTCTTAAAATACACACAATGGTCAGATTGACACCTACTGTAGCCATGCTCAGTCATAAACCTATCAAATTTCAAATACCACTATCTAGGAGCTTGCTTGAGGCCATACAAGCTTTTCTTCAATTTGCACACTAACTTCTCCTTACCTTTGACCTCAAATCCTTCTGGTTGTTCCATATAGATTTCCTCATCCAAATCTCCATGAAGAAACGTTGTCTTAACATCTAGCTACTCAAGATCCAAATCCTCAACAATAACCAAAGACAGTACAATCCGTATAGAAGTCATTTTAACAACTGGAGAAAAAATCTCACCAAAATCAATACTTGGCTTTTATGTAAATCCTTTCACTACCAATCTAGCCTTATATCTCATCTGTCCATTCTCACCTTCTTTCAACCTGTAGGTCCATCTGTTCTTCAATGTTCTCTTACCAGCTGGCAATTCAACCAAATCCCATGTTTGGTTCTCTCTTAAGGACTCCATCTCCTCAACCATGCCACGCTCCCACTGACTCTTGGACTCCACCTGTATTGCTTCTTCAAAACTCTCTGGTTCTCCACCATCAGTTAGCAATAAATAGAATAATGAAGGAGAATATCTAATTGGAGGCTTACTTACCCTTTCAGACCTCCTGATGGGTGTCTGAGGCTCGTTCACAACATGTTGTCCACCTAAATTCTCTGACAGTGACCAACCTCGGTCACCTCCAAACCTGTTACTAGCCGATGCCGATTCTACCTGACTGACACTAGTGCCTGTCCTGCCGACATCAGTTTATGTTCTGCCGACGCCGGTTCCTATCCTGCTAACGTTGGTCTCTGTGTTTTCCTACAAGTGATTATTTCTTTTTCTCGTGAGCTCATTTTGGACCATCACCTCATCCAATTCACTATTGCTCTACCCATATTGATTTAGCTTCTTCAACTGATCACTATACATCACTTTTTCATTGAAAACAACATCACGGCTCCTAATTATCTTGTTAGTTCTTAGATTCCAAAATTTGAAACCAAAATCATCTGAGCCATAGCCAATAAATATGCACCTCATAGACTTAGCATCAAGCTTCTTTCTATTTTCCTTATCTACGTGCACAAAGGCTTCACAACCAAAAACTTTGAGAAAAGAGAGATCTACCTTTTTACCTGTCTAAGCCTCTTCTAGAATTCCACCATCTAGAGCTGTAGAGGGTCCTCTGTTAATTAGGTACACTACAGTGTCAACAACTTTTGCCCAAAACTCTAAGGGCAAACCAGCATGCAATCTCATACATCTTGCACACTCCATGATTGTTCTGTTCATCCTTTTAGCAATTCCATTCTGTTGAGGTGTCCTTAGAACCGTTCTTTGCCTATGGATTCCATACATGTAACAATACCAGTTGAACTTATAACTGTAGAACTCTCCACCATTGTCAAATCTCAGGCACTTTAATCTTTTGCCTGTTTCATTCTCAACCATAGCTTTCCAAATATTAAAAGTCTCAAATACATCAGATTTCTTCTTAATACAGTAGATCCATACCTTTCTTGTAGCATCATCTATGAACGAAACATAGTACTATGATCCTCCAATAGAAGCTACCTGAGCTGGTCCCCACACATCTGTGTGAACAAGCTACAACTTATGCTTCTTTTTTGTAGACCCAGTCTTGAGAAAACTAACCCTTTTCTATTTTCCAAATACACAGTGCTCACAAAATTCTAGATCCATGCTTTTCAAATCTGAAATCTTACCTTTAGACTTAAGAATTGACATCCCCTTCTCACTCATGTGGCCAAGCCTTGAGTGCCACAATTTTGCATCCACATCTGAAGTAGATAATACAGAAGGAGAATTGTTAGTATCACAATTACACAAATAGAGAGTACTTACTCTCTTACCTCTGGCCATAACAAGTGCACCCTTGGTCACCTTCCAAGATTTTGCTATGAGAGTTACTGTACAACCCTCATCCCCTAACTTTTCTACAGAAATCAAATTTCTCTTCAAGCTAGGAACATGCATAACTTCTCTCAACACCCATGTGTTGCCATTCTGCATTTTTAGCTGCACTTTACCTTTGCCAATAATTTTATAGGGTTCATCATCCCCTAGATATACTATTCCAAAATCTCCATGGATATAGTCACATAAATATTCCCTATTAGGGGTAGCATGAAAAGATGCACCAGAATCTAACACCCAAGATTCTATATTATTATGCAAAGAGAGTATTAAAGCATCTTGTGTAATACCTACAACCTTTGCTTCTTCTTTTCCTTCGTGCTGATTGTCCTCCTTAGGCTTTGACCAACAATCTCTGCTTATGTGCCCCATCTTTCCACAATTCCAGCATTGTGGCCTTCTGCCATTTCTAGATTTGGATCTGCCTTTCCCCTTAGACTTGGATCTTGATCTCCCTTTCTTGCTCTTCTCTTTTTGCCTTCCCCTACTCTCAAAACTTAAAGCATTCCCAGATGTCTCTTCTGTGCTTTTCTTGCAAATTTCCTCATTCAAGATAACACTAACAACATCCTCTACTTTTAAAATATTTGATGTAGATGCAGTATTGCTAACTGCCATTACTAAGCTATGCCAGCTTTCAGGCAAAGAACATAATATTAAAAGAGCTTTTATTTCATCATCAAATACAATTTTGACTGAACTTAATTGATTTACAATACCATGGAAATCATTCAAGTGATTAGATACAGATCCACCTTCTTGCATATGCAAATTAAATAGTTGCTTCATTAGATATACCTTATTGGAAGCTGAGGGTTTTTCGTACAAATTTGCTAGAGTAGTCATCAACTCTATTGTTGTTTTTGCCTGTGATAAATTAGATATCACAGTGGATGCTAGACTCAGTCTTATAGACCCTAGAGCCTTTCTGTCAAGAACTTCCCATTCTTCATCCTCCATGTCTGTGGGCTTCTTTGCAATCCCACCTAACGGTAAGTATAGATCCTTCTGATACAGATAGTCCTCTATCTGCATTCTCCAATGTTGATAGTTTTTGCCATTGAACTTCTCCATTCTCAGTTTACTTTCATTTGCCATTGCTTCTCCCACTCAAATAGAAATCCCTGCAGAAACTCCTGTGAGCAACCTGTAATCAATACACACTACACAGATCTGAACCACCTATTAGTGAACCTAAGCTTTGATACCAATTATTGGATATCAAACTCTAAACCTACAACCAAGGCTCTGATACCACTTCTTGGGGATCAACCAACAATAGATTACACTTATGAAAGCAATAAACCGTGGAATTGAATCAGATAGATAAGTAACTAGAATCAGGTAATAGCAAAGAATAAGAGATACAAGAAACCACCTTGAAAACTTGTATTGAACTCTTTACAAAAGGAATACAATTGAAGAAACTTCTTTCTTCCACACCTCTCTCAGATGCACAAGATCTCTCTCTAGATCTCTATCCCTTAAGAGCTCTCTCTCTCAAGTATAATCAACTCCAACACCCTAGATTGATACAACTTTGTACTATTCTTAAACATTCACATATAATGAACTACTACAATAATCACACTAAGCTAAGAAGATCTAATTCTACATATAAAATTAGGAAACTTGAGCATGCACTTACAACCAACAGTTAAGCCTCTTGAACAAGGGCTCTAAAAACAATCTTACTAATAATAGAAACGTGAACTTAAGACTAAGACTTAAACTCATCATGCAAACACTCACTTTTGTCCTCAAAAATAGCATTCTGGATGCACAGGTGACCGACGCTGGTTCCTACCTGCTTGCCTGTGACTGACGTCGGCTAATCCTCTATCGACGCCAGCATCTCTTCAACTGCACTGGAACGACGTCGGTCGCTCCTGACCGACGCCGGTGACTGTGTAAACCTACAACTTTGGTAATGCACTCATATGTGAAGCTTTTAGGCTCCACACCTTAACAACATCCCCATATACTATCAAACCTCATCTTGAGCACATTACCACTTCATACTTCTAACAGGCGCATGACATATGTATTTCAACCTTTGTTTCCTAAAATCACTATTATTACATCTACCATGGGGATAATAAATGATTTAACTCAAATACTAAGCTAATTTCCTATTAATACTCAAATCATGTTCACCTCTCCATTGGTGACTACTCAACTTGCTAATTTAAACCCCAATGGTTCTACACTTAAAAAACACTCATTCAAAATTTAAAGACCTCAGAGGATAAGGTTAAACAAATTGAATAAAAGTATTTAAAGTCTCCTCATTCTATTGATTCCCAAGATGTGTTGCATAATCCTCTTGTACTTAATATATCTTTACACCCTTTTCCACCTACTTTTGGTGTACCTAAGTTCCCATTTTATGATGGCAAGGGTGATCCTAAGTAGAATAATTAATATTTTTATGTGGCATGCCTTGATTATGCCTCCAATTATAAAATTTTGACCAAAACTTTTCCAAGGAGGCCCAACTATTATGATTTGAGGTGATTTTATTATTTACTTCTCTAATCTATGAAAGCATTCAGATCTCTTACAGATCAATTTTTGGTAGAATTCTCTATTAAAATCACTAAAAATGTTTCATATGCCTACATTACAAAAATAAAAAAGGAACCTAATGAACCTATCAATGAATATGTCTTGAGGTAAAAGATAATGTTTGATAAAACAACCAATATTATGGTAGATAAATAAATTTAAGAAATCTTCAAGTTCTCTTGATCCTTTACATGAGTCCATAATTTTCAAAAGGTTTCAATACTTTAATGACTTGTGCCATGTTATTTGAATTTGTGAAATGAAACTTATATCATTAAACACACTTAATTATGTATCAAAAACATTTAATACATCTACATCCAATGTGAAGTTTACAATCAAAATAAGTTATAAGGTATAACCTCCTGAGCATAAAAAGGAAAAAAACAACCATGGTTAATTTTGTTTCATAGTAGCCTAATCAACTTGTCTTATCTAATGTATTGAGGAGACAATTTTCATGCTTACCTAAGTCTCCAAGTTCATTATTCCAATAGGTTTTAGAGTTTCATATTATATATCTCCCTCATCCTATAGATTTTGATATGAATCGACCTATACCCAAAGGATATGATAACAATGTTTATTTAGATTATCGCTAAGGACCAGGGCATTTTATGAATAGATGTTTTATCTTAAATAATAAGATCCAAGACCTTATCTATGATCAAAATGATACATTTGATGATCTTACAAAGGAATCAAGTTCACAACCTTGTGATCACTATAAATAGAAAATATTTAACAATCCTTTGAAAGACCATTCAAAGAAAGATCTAGAAGTGCAACTAACATTTAATGTACATCCTCCTCCATTACATTATGGGCACCCATCAGATGGGATTATTGGTAATTATACATGACATATACCTCATATGGTTTAGATAACTTATATTTCCTTCAATGATAGTGAGATTAAGGATGATGAATCCTATCTTCATTCTTTATTCATTTAGGCATACCTTGATAAACACCCTATACATAGTGTAATGATTGATAATGGTCAAAGTGAAAATGTTATCACTATGAAATTAATTATAAACTTAGGTTATACTCATCATGATTTACACACTTGTACTAGATCATTGAGAACATTCGATGGAACCTCATAATAGATTCTTGGTGAAATTGACTTACCTTTACATGTGGGTCCCACACATGTGGTTACTACCTTTTTAGTTATACATTTTAGGGTGTATTTAATATGTTATTTGAATTTTGTTAGATAAATACTATTTAAATGGTACCTTCTATAGTTGATGGGTGTGTTAAATACATTCATGTCAATTACATAATTTCAATTTTATTGTGATAGATTTTGAAAATGGTAAAAATTGATAGAAAAATCATTTTTTGATAAATGGCTAATTTTTTTTAATTTTTACCAAAATTGTCAAAATCTTGAAAACATCAAAAATTTTAATAATTCTTCAAAAATTGATTAAATAAAAATTATCAGCTATTTTGATTTTATTCTTGAACTGTTTAAAAAAACATTTAAACCTTTTGTGCAAAAACTCGGTAGCATTACCTATAATTTGAAAAAATAATTTCTCTTTTTATTAGTTGTGTAAACACACATTACTTTTTCATAAGCTGTGTAAATTGAAAAAAAATAAAATTCCATGCAATTTAAAAAAATCGGTCTCTGTACAATTTACGAAAAAAAATTTGGCTTTGATGAAATTTGTAATTTTATTTTAGGTTCCCATGCAAATTGTAAAAATGTTTTTGGTTCCCATGTAATTTTCAAAAACATTTTAAAACTTCATGTAAATTACAAAAATATTTTAAATTTACCTATTTGTGCAACCCAAAATTCTATTTCCACAAGTCACGCAAATGAAAATTACATTTAAAAAAGTTATTTTAATGCAAACTTCCACTTTGCAAATTGCATTTTTCCTGTGTAAACTGTCATTTCTAATTGAACCTTATTTTTCAAACCTATATGCAAAATCATAAATCTTTTCCATTAATCATTAAAATACTATTGCTTACTCAAGTAGTTTTAAAAAGAAGTTCCTTAAAAATTTATCTTTTCACTTTGCATGTTCATTCTGACAATTTTTAAAAATTTTAAAAAATATATTTTCCATTCGTGTTTTAGCCAGCAATTGCCAAGAAGAATTTTTTTAAGTTCACAGGAGAGAAGAAAATTGAAGAAAAAGATCCAAGACCTTATCTATGACCAAGATATTACATTTAATGATCTTACAAAGGAATCAAGTTCACAACCTAGTGATCACTATAAATAAAAAATATTTAACAATCTTCTGAAAGACCATTCTAAGAAATATCTAGAAGTACAACTAATAATAATACACATCCTCCTCCATTACATTTTGGGCACCCATCAAATGAGGTTATTGGTAATTATACATGACATATACCTCATATGGTTTAGATAACTTAGATGACCAAAATATTACATTTGATGATCTTACAAAGGAATCGAGTTCACAACCTAGAGATCACTATAAATAGAAAATATTTAACAATCCTTTGAAAGACCATTCTAGGAAAGATATAGAAGTGCAACTAACATATAATGAACATCCTCCTCTATTACATTATGGGCACCCATCATATCAGATTATTGGTAATTATACATGAAATATACCTCATATGGTTTAGATAACTTATATTTCCTTCAATGATAATGAGATTAAGGATGATGAATCCTATCTTCATTATTTATTCATTCAGACATACCTTGATAAACACCCTATACACAATGTTATGATTCATAATGGTAAAAGTGAGAATGTTATCACTATGACATTACTTATGCACTTGGGTTATACTCATCATGATTTACACCCTTATACTAGATCAGTGATAACATTCGATGGAACCTCACAATAGATTCTTGGTGAAATTGACTAGCCCTTACATTTGGGTCCCATACATGTGGTTACTACCTTTTTAGTTATACATTTTATGGTGTATTTAATATGTTATTTGAATTCCATTAGATAAATACTCTTTGAATGGTACCTTCTATAGTTGATGGGTGTGTTAAATACATTCATGTCAATTCGATAATTTCAATTTTATTGTCATAGATTTTTAAAATTATAAAAATTGGTGGAAAAATCATTTTTTGATAAATGGCTTATTTTTTTTAATTTTTCCCAAAATTATCAAAATCTTGAAAACATCAAAAAAATTAATAATTCTTCAAAAATCAATTAAATAAAAATTATCATCTATTTTGATTTTATTCTTAAACTATTTAAAATCACATTTAAAACTTTTGTGCAAAAAATCACTAACATTCCCTATAATTTGCAAAAAACATTTTTTTTAATGAGTTGTGTAAACACATTATTTTTTCATAAGTTGTGCAAATTGAAAAAAAAATTCAATTTCTGTGCAAATTAAAAAAATTCAGTCTCTGTGCAATTTTGAAAATCTTTTTTGACTTTGGTGTAATTTGTAATTTTGTTTTCATTTCCCATAAAAATTGTAAAAAAGTTTTTGGTTCCCATGTAATTTTCAAAAAAAAATTAAAACTTCATGCAAATTACAAAAATATTTTAGATTTACCTTTTTTGTGCAAATCAAAATTCTATTTTCACAAGTCATAAAAATACAAATCACACTTCCTCTAATCATTCAAATGAGAATTACATTTATAAAAGTCATTTTAATGCAAACTTCAACTTTGAAAATTTCATTTTTTCCATGCAAATTGTCATTGCTAATTGAACCTTCTTTTTCAAACCTACATGCAAACTCATAAATGTTTTCCATTAATCATGCAAATATTGTTTCTTCATCAAGTAGTTTTAAAATAAAGTTCCTTCAAAATTTATTTTTTCACTTCACATGTTTATTATGACAATTTTTAAACATTTAAAAAAAAATATTTTCCATCCATGTTTTAGCCAGCAATTGTTGAGAAGAATTTTTTTTAAGTTCACAAGAGGAAAGCAAATTGAAAAAAAAGATCCAATACCTTATCTATGACCAAAATATTACATTTTATGATCTCACAAATGAATCAAGTTCACAACTTGATGATCACTATAGATATAAAATATTTAACAATCCTTTGAAAGATGATTCTAAGAAAGCTTTGGAAGTGCAACTAACATATAATGCACATCCTCCTCCATTACATTATGAGCACCCATCAGATGGGATTATTAGTAATTATACAGGACATATACCTCATATGGTTTAGATAACTTATATGACCAAAATATTACATTTGATGATCTTACAAAGGAATCAAGTTCACAACCTGGTGATCACTATAAATAAGAAAATATTTGACAATCCTTTGAAAGACCATTTTAAGAAAGATCTAGAAGTGCAACTAGCATATAATGTACATCCTCCTCCATTACATTATGGGCACCCATAAGATGGTATTATTGGTAATTATACATGAAATATACCTCATATGGTTTAGATAACTTATATTTCCTTCAATGATAGTGAGATTAAGGATGATGAATCCTATCTTCATTCTTTATTCATTCATGCATACTTTGATAAACACCCTATACACAGTGTTATGATTGATAATGGTCAAAGTGAGAATGTTATCACTATGAAATTACTTATGCACTTGGGTTATACTCATCATGATTTATACCGTTATACTATATCAGTGAGAACAATCGATGGAACCTCACAACATATTCTTGGTGAAATTGACTTGCCTTTACATGTGGGTCCCACACATGTGGTTACTATATTTTTAGTTATAAATTTTAGGGTATATTTAATATTTTATTTAAATTCTCTTAGATAAATATTCTTTGAGTGGTACCTTTTATAGTTGATGGATGTGTTAAATACATTCATGTCAATTAGATAATTACAATTTTGTTGTCACAGATTTTGAAAATGGTGGAAATCAGTAGAAAAATCATTTTATGATAAATGGATAATTATTTTTTAATTTTTCTCAAAATTTTCAAAATATTGAAAACATCAAAATTTTTAATAATTATTCAAAAATTAATTAAATAAAAATTATTATTTAATTTGATTTTATTCTTGAAGTGTTTAAAAACACATTTATACCTTTTATACAAAAATTTGCTAGCATTACTTATAATTTACAAAAATAATTTCTCTTTTTATGAGTTGTGTAAACATACATTACTTTTTCATAGGTGGTGCAAATTTTTAAAAAAAAATCAATTTCCATGCAAATTAAAAAAAAAATCGATCTCTGTATAATTTGCAAAATCTTTTTTAGCTTTGGTGCAATTTGTAATTTTGTTTTTGGTTCCCACGAAAATTGTAAAAAAGTTTTTGTTTCCCATGTAATTTTCAAAAACATTCTAAAAATTCATGTAAATTACAAAAATATTTTAAATTTACCTTTTTTGTGCAACTCAAAATTCTATTTCCACAAGTCATGCAAATACAAATCATGCTTCCTCTAATCATGCAAATGAAAATTACATTTATAAAAGTCATTTTAATGAAAACTTCCACTTCACAAATTGCATTTTTCCCATGAAAATTATAATTTCTAATTGAACATTCTTTTTTAAACCTACATGAAAACTCATATATGTTTTCCATTAATCACGTAAATATTGTTTCTTCCTCAGGTAGTTTTACAAAGAAGTTCTTTCAAAATTTATCTTTTCACTTTGCATGTTCATTCTAAGAATTTTTAAACATTTTAAAATATATATTTTACATCCTTGTTTTAGCCATCAATTGTCGGGAAGAATTTTTTTAAGTTCAGAAGAGGGAAGCAAATTGAAGAAAAAGATCCAAGACCTTATCTATGACCAAAATATTACATTTTATAATCTTACAAAGGAATCAAGTTCACAACCTAGTGATCACTGTAAATACAAAATATTTAATAATCATTTGAAAGACCATTCTAAGAATGATCTAGAAGTGTAACTAACATATAATGCACATCCTCCTCCATTACATTATTGGTACCCATCAGATGGGATTATTGGTAATTATATATGACATATACCTCATATGGTTTAGATAACTAATATGACCAAAATATTATATTTGATTATCTTACAAAGGAATCAAATTCACAACCTAATGATCACTATAAATGGAAAATATTTATCAATCCTTTGAAAGGCCATTTTAAGAAATATCTAGAAGTGCAACTAACATATAATGCACATCCTCCTCCATTACATTATGGGTACCCATCAGATGGAATTATTGGTAATTATACATGACATATACCTCATATGGTTTAAATAACTTATATTTCCTTCAATGATAGTGAGATTAAGGATGATGAATCCTAACTTCATTCTTTATTCATTTGGGCATGCCTTGATACACACCCTATACACAGTGTTATGATAGATAATGGTCAAAGTGGGAATGTTATAACTATGACATTACTTATGCACTTGGGCTATACTCATCATGATTTACACCCTTATACTAGATCAGTGAGAACATTCAATGGGACCTCACAATAGATTCTTGGTGAAATTGACATGCCTTTATATGTCGATCCCACACATGTGATTACTACCTTTTTAGTTATACATTTTAGGGTGTATTTAATATGTTATTTTAATTCACTTAGATGAATAATCTTTTAATGGTACTTTCTATAGTTGATGGGTGTGTTAAATACATTCATGTCAATTAGATAATTACAATTTTGTTTTCATAGATTTTGAAAATGGTGAAAATCGGTGGAAAAGTCATTTTTTGATAAATGGCTTTTTTTTTAATTTTTCTCAAAATTTTCAAAATCTTGAAATACTTAAAAGTTTTAATAATTATTCAAAAATTTATTAAATAAAAATTATTAGCTATTTTGATTTTATTCTTGAACTATTTAAAAACACATTTAAACCTTTTGTGCAAAAAATTGCTAGCATTCCCTATAATTTGTAAAAATCATTTCTCTTTTTATGAGTTGTGTAAACACACATTACTTTTTCATAAGTTGTGCAAATTAAAAAAAAATCAATTTCTATGCAAATTAAAAAAAAAAATCGGTCTCTGTGCAATTTGCAAAATCTTTTACAACTTTGGTGCAATTTGTAATTTTGTTTACAGTTCTTGTGCAAATTGTAAAAAAAATTGGTTCCCATGTAATTTTCAAAAACATTTTAAAACCTCATGCAAATTACAAAAATATTTTAAATTTACCTTTTCCGTGTAACTCAAAATTCTATTTTCATAAGTCATGTAAATACAAATCATGCTTCCTCTAATCATGAAAATGAAAATTACATTTATAAAAGTCATTTTAATGCAAAATTTCAATTTATAAATTACATTTTTCCCATGCAAATTGTCATTGTAATTGAACCTTCTTTTTCAAACCTACATGCAAACTCATAAATATTTTCCATTAATCATGCAAATATTGTTTCTTCCTCTAGTAGTTTTACAAAGAAGTTCTTTCAAAATTTATCTTTTCACTTTGCATGTTCATTCTAAGAATTTTTAAACATTTTAAAATATATATTTTCCATCCTTGTTTTAGCCATCAATTGTCGGGAAGAATTTTTTTTAAGTTCAAAAGAGGGAAGCAAATTGAAGAAAAAGATCCAAGACTTTATCTATGACCAAAATATTACATTTTATGATCTTAAAAAAGAATCAATTTCACAACCAATGATCACTATAAATATAAAATGTTTAACAATCATTTGAAACACCTTTCTAAGAAAGATCTAGAAGTGTAACTAACATATAATGCACATCCTCCTCTATTACATTATGGGCACCCATCATATGGGATTATTGGTAATTATACATGACATATACCTCATATGGTTTAGATAACTTATATGACCAAAATATTACGTTTGATGATCTTATAAAGGAATCAAGTTCACAACCTGATGATCACTATAAGTAGAAAATATTTAATAATATTTTGAAAGACCATTCTAAGAAAGATCTAGAAGGGCAACTATCATATAATGTACATCCTCCTCTATTACATTATGGGCACCCATCAAATGGGATTATTAGTAATTATACATGACATATGACTCTTATGGTTTAGATAAATTATATTTCCTTTAATGATAGTGAGATTAAGGATGATGAATCCTATCTTCATTCTTTATTCATTTGGGCATACCTTGATAAACACCCTATACACAATGTTATGATTGATAATGGTCAAAGTGAGAATGTTATCACTATAACATTACTTATGCACTTGGGTTATACTCATCATGATTTACAACCTTATACTAGATCAGTGAGAACATTCGATGGAACCTCAAAATAGATTCTTGACGAAATTGACTTTCTTTTACATGTGGGTCCCACACATGTGGTTACTACCTTTATAATTATACATTTTAGGGTGTATTTAATATGTTATTTGAATTCCCTTAAATAAATAATCTTTAAATGGTACTTTCTATGGTTTATGTGTGTTTTAAATACATTCATGTCAATTAGATAATTATAATTTTGTTTTCATAGATTTTGAAAATGGTGAAAATTGATGGAAAATTAATTTTTGATAAATGGCTAATTTATTTTATTAAATTTGTCAAAATCTTAAAAAAATCAAAATTTTTAATAATTATTCAAAAATTGATTAAATAAAAATTATTATCTATTTTGATTTTATTCTTGAACTATTTAAAAACACATTTAAACCTTTTGTGCAAAAAGTCACTAACATTCCCTATAATTTTTAAAAATCATTATCTTTTTATGAGTTGTGTAAACACATGTTATTTTTTCATAAGTTGTGCAAATTGAAAAAAAAAATTGATTTCCATGAAAATTAAAAAAAAAATCAATCTCTGTGCAAATTGCAAAATCTTTTTCGGCTTTGGTGTAATTTATAATTTTGTTTTCAGTTCCCATAAAAATTGTAAAATTTTTTTTTGGTTCCCATGTAATTTTTAAAAATATTTTAAAACTTCAATCAAATTACAAAAATATTTTAAATTTGCCTTTTTTATGAAACTCAAAATTCTATTTCCACAAGTCATGTAAATACAAATCATGCTTCTTCTAATCATGCAAATAAAAATTACATTTATAAAAGTCATTTTAATGAAAACTTCCACTTTACAAATTGTATTTTTCCTATGCAAACTATCATTGCTAATTGAACCTTCTTTTTCAAACCTACATGCAAACTCATAAATATTTTCCATTAATCATGCAAATGTTGTTTCTTCCTCTAGTAGTTTTACAAAGAATTTCCTTCAAAATTTATCTTTTCACTTTGCATGTTCATTCTAAGAATTTTTAAACATTTTAATATATATATTTTCCATCCTTGTTTTAGCCATCAATTGTTAGTAAGAATTTTTTTAAAGTTTATAAGAGGGAAGCAAATTGAAGAAAAAGATCCAAGACTTTATCTATGACCAAAATATTACATTTGATGATCTTACAAAGGAATCAAGTTCACAACCTAGTGATCACGATAAATACAAAATATTTAACAATACTTTGAAAGACCATTCTAAGAAAGATCTAGAAATACAACTAACATATAATGCACATCCTCCTCCATTACATTATGGGCACCCATCAGATGGGATTATTGATAATTATACATGACAAATACCTCATTTGGTTTAGATAACTTATATGATGAAAATATTACATTTGATGATCTTACAAAGGAATCAAGTTCACAACCTAGTGATCACTATAAATAGAAAATATTTAACAATATTTTGAAAGATCATTCTAAGAAAGATCTAGAAGTGAAACTAACATATAAAGCACATCCTCCTCCATTACATTATGGGCACCCATCAGATGGGATTATTGGTAATTATACATGACATATACCTAATATGGTTTAGATAACTTATATTTCCTTCAATGATAGTGAGATTAAGGATGATGAATCCTATCTTCATTCTTTGTTCATTTGGGCATACCTTTATAAACACATTATACATAGTGTTATTATTGATAATGGTCAAAGTAAGAATGTTATCCCTATTGAGTTACTTATTCACTTGGGTTATACTCATCATGAATTACACTCTTATACTAGATTACTTAGAATATTTGATGAATCATCACAATAGATTCTTGGTGAAATTGACTTGTCTTTACATGTGGATCCCACACATGTGGCTACTACCTTTTTAGTTATACATTTTAGATTATATTTAATATGTTATTTGAATTCCCTTAGATAAATACTATTTGAATGGTACTTTATATAGTTCATGGTTGTGTTAAATACATTCATATCAATTAGATAATTACACTTTTGTTGTCACAGATTTTGAAAATGGTGAAAATACATTCATATCAATGTGTTTCTAAACTATTCAAGAATAAAATCAAAATTATCAACTATTTTGATTTTATTCTTGAATAGTTTAGAAACACATTTAATCTTTCTGTGCAAAAATTTGCTAGCAGTTCCTATAATTTGAAAAAATCATTTCCCTTTTTATGATTTGTGTAAACACACATTACATTTTCATAAGTTGTGCAAATTGAAAAAAAAATTGATTTCTATGCAAATTAAAAAAAAAATAGTCTCTGTGCAAATTGCAAAATCTTTTTTGGCTTTGGTGCAATTTGTAATTTTGTTTTAGGTTCCCATGAAAATTGTAAAAAAGTTTTTGGTTCCCATGTAATTTTTAAAAACATTTTAAAACTTCATGAAAATTAAAAAAATATTTTAAATTTACCTTTTTTGTGTAACTCAAAATTCTATTTCCACAAGTCATACAAATACAAATCACACTTCCTCTAATCATGCAAATGAAAATTACATTTATATAAGTAATTTTAACGCAAACTTCCACTTTGTAAATTCCATTTTTATCATGCAAACTGTCATTGCTAATTGAACCTTCTTTTTCAAACCTACATGCAAACTCATAAATGTTTTCTATTAATCATGAAAATATTGTTGCTTCCTCAGGTAGTTTTAAAAAGAAGTTCCTTCAAAATTTATCTTTTCACTTTGCATGTTCATTCTGACAATTTTTAAACATTTTAAAAATATATATTTTCCATCCATGTTTTAGCTAGAAATTATCAAGAATAATTTTTGTTAAGTTCACAAGAGGGAAGAAAATTGAAGAAAAAGATCCAAGACCTTATCTATGACTAAAATATTACATTTAATGATCTTGAAAAGGAAGCAAGTTCACAACCTGGTGATCACTATAAATAGAAAATATTTAACAATCCTTTGAAAGACCATTTTAAGATAGATCTAGAAGTGTAACTACATATAATGCACATCCTCCTCCATTACATTATGGGCATCCATTAGATGGGATTATTGGTAATTATACATGACATATACCTCAAATGGTTTAGGTAAATTATATGAATAAAATATTACATTTGATGATCTTACAAAGAAATCAAGTTCACAAACTAGTGATCAATATAAATAGAAAATATTTAAAAATCCTTTGAAATACCATTTTAAGAAAGGTATAGAAGTGCAACTAACATATAATGCACATCCTCCTCTATTACATTATTGGAACCCATCAAATAGGATTATTGGTAATTATACATGACATATACCTCATATGGTTTAGATATATTATATTTCCTTTAATGATAGTGAGATTAAAGATGATGAATCATACCTTCGTTCTTTATTTATTCGGGCGTACCTTGATAAACACCCTATACATAGTGTTATGATTTATAATGGTCAAAGTGAGAATGTCATCACTATGACAATACTTATGCATTTGAGTTATACTCATCATGATTTACACTCTTATAATAGATTAGTGAGAACATTCGATGAAACCTCACAATAGATTCTTGGTGAAATTGACTTGCCTTTACATGTGGGTCCCACACATGTGGTTACTACCTTTTTAGTTATATATTTTAGGGTCTATTTAATATGTTATTTGAATTCCCTTAGATAAATACTATTTGAATGGTACCTTTTATAGTTCATGCATGTGTTAAATACATTCATGTCAATTAGATAATTACTATTTTGTTGTCACCATTTTTGAAAATGGTGAAAATTGATGGAAAAATCATTTTTTGATAAATGGCTAAATTTTTTGAATTTTTCTCAAAATTATCAAAATCTTGAAAAAGTAAAAAAATATAATAATTATTCAAAAATTGATTAAATAAAAATTATCTTCTATTTTGATTTTATTCTTGAACTGTTTAAAAACACATTTAAACCTTTTGTGCAAAAAGTTGCTAACGTTCCCTATAATTTGCAAAAACCATTTCTCACTTTATGAGTTGTGTAAACACATGTTACTTTTTCATAAGTTGTGAACAAAATTTAAAAAATATATTTTCATGCAAATTAAAAAAAAATCAGTCTCTGTACAATTTGCAAAATCTTTTTCAGCTTTAGTGCAATTTATAAAAAAAAAATCGATTCCCATGCAAATTGCAAAAAGTTTTTGGCTCCCATGTAATTTTCAAAAACATTTAAAAACTTCATAAAAATTAGAAAAATATTTTAAGTTTATCTTTTTTGTGCAACTCAAAATTCTATTTTTGCAAGTCATGCAAATGAAAATTACATTTATAAAAGTCATTTTAATGCAAAATTCTACTTTTCAAATTACATTTTTCCTATGCTAATTGAACCTTCTTTCTCAAAACTACATGCAAACTCATAAATGTTTTCCATTAATCATGTAAATATTGTTGCTTCCTCAGATAGTTTAAAAAAGAAGTTCCTTTAAAATTTATCTTTTCACTTTGCATGTTCATTCTGACAATTTTTAAACATTTTTAAAAATATATTTTCCATCTGTGTTTTAGCTAGTAATTACCGAGAAGAATTTTTTTAAAGTTCACAAGAGGGAAGAAAATTGAAGAAAAAGAAAATATTTTTAGTCATGTGAGTTTGCAAAGATTTTCAAAAATATTTTCCAAAACTAAGCTAGGTGCTACATCAACACAAGTAAATTTTATAAAAATTCAATTTTTATTTTAAATTTTTTGAGTCTCCTCCTGTAGCACCCAAAGAAAACTAGAACAAATTTGAGGTAGTAGGAAGTGTATTTTGAGAAAAAAAATTCTATTTTCCTCAGCCAACTAAGGTACCATACTGGTCATACTACCACAAAAGAAGTAGAATAAAAATTATTTTTTCTTTTTCCCCATTTATACAAGTCATATGACCTGTGCTATAAGTTCATTATGGTAAATTTTTTGTTTTTTTCTATACAAGGTTACTACACAAGTTGTATGACCTACAACAAGGTAATAATTTTTCAAAGATTTTAATTTTCCTCAGCTTTTACCAAGTCATATGGTCTATTACTAGTTATTTTAAGCAATTTTTTTTTTTAAAAAAACATTGATTTTTTCCTTTGGCACAAGTCGTGTGGTCCAATTATGAGCAGATTTGAGGAAAAAATTATTTTTTTAATTGTTTCCTCCCAATGCCAAATCATACAGATTCTTTACGACATGACATACACCTATGTGGGAGGGTTTAAAAAATAAATTAAAAAGGTTGTTGAGTGGAAAATTAAAAAATAGGGGAAAAATGAATGAGTGAAAGTTGGCATGAATATTTGCTATTTTGCCAATTTTGAAAATCTTCAATTTGCATTTTTTTGAACTATTATAGATTCAACTTTGAGGAGGACATTATAAATGTTGATAGGTTTTTTTGGTAAAAATTTGTTTGCACTGAAATGGTAAAAATGGTAATATAGTTGGTGGTGATGAAATTTTAATCATTTTAGTTCATTGAAAGGTCATGATATTCCTATAGAAAACATTGATCATTGATTTTTTTTTAAAAATTGCAATATTTTTAAATTGTGGAAATTTAAAAAATCATAGGGAATAGGGAAATTATTTAGAATTTGAAAAAAAAAATCTTTCATTCATTTCTATTGGTCAAAGAAGTTTATAATAAGAAATGTAGAGGAATTTTATACATGTGCATTTGAAAATAGAGAATTTGGTTAAAGGGAAATATAAATTCATACAAGGAGCATAAAAAATACACTAGAGTAATTTGCATTATCAACTTATGAGTACATACATAAATTTGCATTGCTATCTTTTTTTGTAATAAGGATTTTATGTAAATTTTTGAATTTATCAATTTTACTATCAAATTTATGTCTTCATCTCTTACTCTAGATAAGGAGATTTTGATTAAAAGTAAAGAAACCATGAAGTGTCAATTTAAAGGTGTGACACTTCCTTCACAACTAGAGTCCAATGTTAGAAATATCACTGACATTGATCTAGGATACATAAACTTAGATGAGCTTTGTAAAAGAATGAATGTAGTGCATAAAATGGACTTTGATCAAAGTATTTGTGATAGTGGATTAGCATAGGTAATAACATTCTTAATGTCATTATAGTCTCTTGAATTAGTTTTGATTATGGAAAATAATTATAACTCAAAGACAAGGGAGGTAAGAGATCCCTAGGGGAATTGGTGGTGAGTTTTGCTCTTGATTTAATTGAAAACATTTTTTCCCATCCAGATCATGAATCTTATGTGTACCTAACTCTTGAATCCTCTCAAAAAATTTGGGATGACAATAGTATAACATTTTCTAAACAAGTCAATAAATCCTAGTTGACTAAGCTGAAACATTCTTCCACTCGACTTCTAAAAAATATCACAAGATCTGATTTCAAAGATGAGATAAGTGACATGATCATATTATTGTAAAAAATAATGGGAAATCAAATGGAAATTGTTTTTAGACATGGATATAATAATTTATTTGGATCATCCTTAGAAATAAGTAATATATTAACTAGGTGCAGTTGGTCAATGATGGCATTCACAAGTAGCTCATGGAGGTAAAAGTCACATCAAAATTCTATATGAATTCATATATTTTTTATGTTTTATCAAGTTTAAGGTATTATGATGTATTTCATATAGTGGGTGATTTTGTGAAAGTGATGGTGTATGACTTATATCCCCAACTAGCATTGAAAGAAAATGTTCATCACTTCAAAAGAGTAAATGATTATTTTATTCATTTCATCATCTAGTTTTTTGAAAAGGAACTCTTCAACATGAGAATATTAGTTTCAACCACTATATAAATAGTGAGATCAAGGGCTTGGTTCATACAGTTCTTAGCCTTCATTTATTTTAGAATTAGTGGTTTTGAAGTTTCTCTTTACATTATCTCACACTATGTCAATGATAAATGGGCATTATGGAATTGATAAAATAAATTGTTAAAGCACACAAGTTCCTAATAAGTTGATATAAAATAGGGATAAAAATTTTAAATAGTAATTGGTAGGTATACTTCCCTTCACTAGTGAAGGCCAAAATAGTTGAGCAGTACATGTCTCATTATAACCTTAAGATGCTTAAAAGTAGATTTTCATTTAATAATAAGGGCCTAATTAAACATAATATTATATATTTATTGCAACATATTCCACATTTTAAAGACTATTGGATGGATTGTGATGACGAGAAAGTAGTAATAAGTAAATGCTATTCATAGTTTATCATGAGATAAATAGTCAAATTTGGCATAATGAAAGAGATAAAATAGTTGATAGATGATGATGTCACATTGGACCTCATCTTTAAAAAATATGGCATCATGATAAAGCTATTTCCTATATTACAATGGGGCAAAAGGTAATCTACTTCTCTCAAAATTAGGATAATAGATGTAATTGATATAACTCTCATGTTGTTAAAAGTCAAGGGAGTTGATGTTGTGAATGTTGATTTATGTACACCTCCTAGCAAAGCTAAATTTGGTAGATTTTATAAGTAACAAGATGATCCAAAAAATATAGATGAAGTAGGCCTTAGTGGATAACCTCCCATGATAAAATAGGCACATATAAAGCTACTCAATAAGATGTTTAACCATGAAAAACTATCAAGATAAATATAAAAAGGTTAAGTGAAAATGTTTCTTCTTCTCTTAAAATTTCAATTCCTCAAGATGTTCCAGTTGATAATTTTCCATTTTCTCAAGAACTATTAGAGAAAACAACACAAAAATTCTTAAATTTAGATGATACAATGTTCCTTATGTCATCTACTTTCCCTTTTCAAGAGGTTAATCATATCTCTTCATCTTCTCCCTTGAATCTTGAGCTGCCCATTGCTCCTTCTCTAGGAATTCATTTTGATACAATCAATATACAAGATCAAATTGAAAAATATTTTCAAGGTGCCCCAATTGGGAAAACACCTTATTCAACTTTATCTAGGCTTGTTCCACCTATTTAAACTTCTATCCCATTGCCTTCCTCAAGAACAACAACTTCAAATGGGTTGTGTATAGTAATGAAGAGAATGAGAAAAAATGTTGAACTTGAAGAGATAGATTTTGGAACATTGACAACTCCTTTCTCAAAGAGGCCAAATAAATTAAGGGAAATTTTATGAATGGTGATAAATGACAAGGGAGAAAAAATATGGAAGCAACTTTTACTATAACTAAAATGGATAAGTCATAAATTAGGGTTAAATACTACCAGGTATCTAGGGTTTATTTGGGAAAATTAACTAGAGAAGGGATGAAAGGAGATGTTCAGTTGGTAATTGGCACCATATTTGAAAAAATAGATAAATACAAGGCAATTAATGATGAAATAAAAGATAAGGTAGAATAATTGAAATTTATAATACATAAATTGATCGGGACAATTCAACCAGTTATCGCTTCATTGAGTCTTCATGCTGAGACACTATGAAAAGTGAGAGAGTTAGGCCAAATGGGTAATGTAATGAAAGATTAGATTGAAAAAGTTATTAATCAAGGGGCCTCATTAATTCTCACCACAATGATGATGTTATCTAAAATTTAATTAGAATATGAACAACTAGCAATAAAAGAAAATGGATATACTCAGGGGAAATAAAATTGGGAGGAACTCATTCCTAGGTTGGTAGAATTCTCTAAATTTCTTTTTATTGATCTTGTTGAAAAAGGAGTAATCAATAAGGATGAAATTTTTAATTATATTGAATTTCTTTGGGACACTTAATTTATAATCTAGTCACTTGAAGATTGTCTTCAAAAATTCAATGATTCAAGGTCACTAGAAGTAAAATAATGATGGAAATTGACACTAAAGTGAAGAAGTTGGATTGTCATTTTGTTAATGAAAAGGATCAAGAGGGAAATATAATTTCAATTGAGACCATAATTGGAAAATTTAAACATGGAATTTAGGATATTACCAATCCTACATCTATATTTAGTTATGAAGAACTTTATCAATTGTCCAAATGCTAAGTGAATGTGGATAATTCAGATATGAAAATAAATAGTCTCCAAGGTAAGCTTCAAGAAATGAAAGAGTTAGACTACTCAATGGGAATTTCCTACAAGTACACAGATGGACTAGATGAAGACTTAATCATGGTGTTTATTCATAAATTTGATGACTTCTTAATAGGGAAAGAATTTCCAGTACAGAAACTATAATAATGAAGAATTTATTTTAGTTTTTATGCATTCTCTTCTCTTATTTCTTTGCATCTAACTTGTGTTGTTGCATTCTTTTTCCCCTTGTAAATGTACATTGTAATTCTACAAATTATATATATAAATTTTCCAACTTATTTTATTAAATTGTTTAAGTTGACAATGTGCGTTTGAAAGTAGTGCTAAAACTTGAATTGTTTCTTAAGTGGTTTTAAATGCTTAAAAAGGTTTTTACACAATTTATTGCTATTGTTTTAGAAATGTTGTAAAAATGAAAAATAGGTGGTTTTATACCATAACAACCCATTTTATCCTATAAATACAAGTTAAGGATTAATAATAAGGGTTCAAAATAGATATAATTTTGGAAAATCATTTTAAAGGGATATCAATATTTCTACTCTTCAAAATCAATACAAGTAGGTATTTATAAACTTTGTGTTAGTGATATCTTTTGAATTATGTCTTTTTCTCAATTCAATATATCTAATTTTCATTACCATTGTTATAAATTTCAAACTATTAAGAATATGAAATTAGATTAAAAATTTTATATCTAGAGTTATAATTTACATTTCTAACACATGTAAATTTTAGTGGGAATAGCGATAATTTCATAGTTATTTTTGTTATAAAATAAATAAGGTTATTAGTTTCTATTACTAGAGTTAAATAGTTTTTTAGTGTATGTTCCATATACTTAAGGACATGGTTATGTATTCTTGACCCATTGAATGACAGTGATTTTCCTCTTTTAAAAGTCAAATTTTATCTCAACACTTTCATCTAGTGTTAGTTTCTAACTTTATGAGTTTGTCACTCAAACTCCTCCCTTCTCTCTCTCTCCTCTACATATTCCTTTCTAAAAAATATTTTTCATACTTTAAGGTTAAAATTACTAGCCCATTATTTATATTCCTTTATTTATAAATATTTCATGATTTCCTATTTTGGCTTTCAATAAAGGTAGCTTTGCCTATTAGTAGGAGAGGAAATTTATTCCCCACATTGTTGATGCAGTCATCGATTTGTCCTACTAAAAATTTTCATGCCAAAATTTTTTAGCACACACTGTGGGGAATGATTTTTAAATTTTTTTGCCACCCATATTATAATGGTCCATATGACTCTACCATCATCTCAAGCACCACTCCAACAACCTGAATTAGACTTGAAAATTCCTACTCAATTAGATATTGTGCTAAACCTCAAATAAATATTTTAGGATTCTAAAAAAAAATCTATAACTCAGTTTCAAGTCATCTTAGTTATCCTAAATCAAGATTTAGAATGTGTCAAAATAAAGAAATAATCCATGTGTGAAGAGAAGCTTGTAGAGTTTGTCTAGCAACCTAGAATTAGTAAACTCACATATAACCATTTTAGTCCTTCAAAATCAAAATCATCAACATGGTTTGAATTGCGATGAAGCTTGAAAGGAAGATCTAGTTTCATGATTTTGATTATTCACTTTTAAAAATAGAACAAAAAATGCTCAATTCAATACCATTAGGGCAGATCTAGATATATAAGAAACATGTGTTGCCATTACCTAGACAAATTTTGAGTTTGCTTCAAGAAGACAAGCAAGGAGACAAACATGAGAAGTAGTTCATTTAGCTAATCAAATACTTGATAAAATTAAAGTTTATTCTCATGATAATTCAAGCACCTCAAGCTCTAGTTCTTTAGCCTAACCTTGATTGGATAACACAAACTCAAGAAGATATTTCATCATATTTGAGAACTTTCACTTGGGATAATATGATGAGTTCAACACATTTTCATAGAGAAGTTGGAATCTTAGAAGAAGAAGAAGATTGAATAGTTTTATCACAAGGGTATAAGCATTAGCTTCACATAAAATACAACAAATATGGCCATCTCAAAGAGATATTCAACTCTAACATATGCCTCAACACTAGTAACTTTATTCCAATCTACTATAAAAGAGATTCACTAGAGATAGTAAGTCAAAAGGTGAAGTTGACCCTTTTTATCATTTACAAGAACATTCTAAATTTAAGTTAAATCTTGAACATTAGAGAAAGGTCAAAAGAATAGCTAATATTCCCTCAACCTTAAATTATAATAAGCAACTTGAATGAGGAACTTTTACAAGTTAAATTTTTGTCTTATCAAGAACTGTTATTCCCCTATAAGCAATTTTTCAAACTATGGCATTATCATGGGGAAATGTGATTGGTCCATTGGCTCTAGGATTATTACAAAACCTTACAAAAGGGTCAAGAAATAAATTTAAAATATTTTATGGAGATGAAAAACAACATATAAATGAAAACATTACACCATTCAATGTTATCATCAAGCTATTCATTAAAATGTTACATGATGGGACTGTAGACTAGTCTTACCATCTCACTCTGGGATCTATTACTAATTGGAATAACATAAAAACTACATATGATAATAGATTTACACTAGTTAAAGATGCCCATGCTTTTCTTTCTCAGCTTAAACAAATGAAAAAATAAGTCTATGACCCAATGAGAGATTTTATCTCCAAATTTAGTAGGTTTTTAAATAAAATACCATCTATTACATGACTTACAAATGAAAATAAAAAATGTTTTTTTATCAACTCTTAGTTAGCTAAAGTAATTTATGAATTAAGAAGAGCTAGGGTATAATATTTGGAGGCATCCCAAGAATTGTCTATGAATGTTGAAGATGACATGATAATGTTTGAAAATTTGAAAAATAACCTTCAAAGAATCAGGCTCAAATTTTAGTAAAATCTTCAACAAAACAACTCCTGTAAAAAATGGCTAATGATATAATAACCCTCAAAAATAAAATAACTCATAAGGCCATTATAGCTTTATACCAAGATATTCCAAGAAGTAACTACTTTATTTTTTAAAGAGATCATCCTATATCACAAGCCCCTCAACTGGAACTCTCACTTGAGGCTCCTCCTCAACAAAACACTAATGCACTGATGAATTTAGTCTTGGAAACCTAGTAAATATTTAGTTATGAAGAATTTGAATAATAAAATCCAAAAATTAAAGAATTTGAAATTGAAAAACCTAGTGGAGACTCTATAAACAAGTTCCTATAATATAATTTAGATGATGATGACTATAAAGAGAGCATTTAGGATATGAATAGTCACCTTTTAGTTTTAACTAGAACTCATAATAAAAAAAAGTAGTCTAGTGATTCATAGGAGGAAACTCCAAAGGTTATCTTCCCATAAGGAATCATCCCACTAGTGTAAACAAAAGGGAAGCAATCACTAATAGGTAGTTCATCTAATCTCAATGTTTCTCAACCTATTGAAATCTCTTCTAGTAATTTACCTACTTTTGGCATAATTGATCATGTCAACAAAACTAAGATTTAGATGTCACAAGATAAATAATTGAGATCATATCCAAAGTAGTTGGATAGGTTAATTAATTTCATCAAAATAAAAAATACAAATGGTAAAAAGACAAATTTCAAGGGAATCCTAACTCTATTACTTCTAATCAAGTCAACTCTATGGCTATAACCACTTCCAAATCCAATAAATTTAACCCTTTCTAATTTCCATTTTACTTAAGTGATACAAAGTTAGTAATTATATTATTAACACAAGAGCCTCAGATAATGTCATGCTTGTCAAAGTTACTCATTCTCTTAGCCTAATATGTACTAAGACCTTTGGGAATTATTACTCCATGGAGGCAAAACAAGTTTCTCTCATTGGATAGTTTAAGGAAGCACAAGTGGCTTTAGCATATTTTCACCAAAAATGAATCAAAATAAATATTTTGGTCACATATATTCTAATAGCTTATGGTATTCTCTTGGGTATAAATTTTTGAAAAGAATTAGGAGGCAAAAGCCAAATAGATTTATCACATGCAATGATTTTGGTAAAAGGAGTCAAAAAACATATAGATCCTAAATTGAAAATGAATTACATAGTCCAAAATGTTGATAATCCCATAATTGATATTTTTTATGAAGATGTAGGAATTAGTAATTATCTCTTAATGACAAAAAAGATATAAATTTACCAAAAATCATGCCATAAAATCTAAAATATGTTTATATGATGGAGTTTGATGGTAGTTTTTCATTGATATGTTTGAGTGTAGGTGTAATATTGATATCTCCATCTCAAGAAAATTTTCCTTTTATCTATAATTTGTAGTTTGATTATACCAACAATTTAGATGAATATGAGGCACTTTTACTTGTTTGCAGGAAGTAAAAGAGATGAGAATAAATAATTTGAAAGTTTTGGGTGATGATAAACTCATTATGAAATAGTTAAAAGGTTAATACCAAGTTAAAAATGATCATCTAAGACATTATAGGAATAAAGTTTGGGATAACATTGAAATATTTGATGTTTTCTCTATTAATATAATTCCTCAATAATATAACTCTAAAGATGACACTTTGGTAGTATAAAATTATTTAATGATTCCCCATGTAGATATTAATAAAAAAAAATATAATTGAACTAATAAAAAAGCCAAACATCCTATAAAATATAGATAATTTCAAGTTTTCAATGATGATCAACAAATTATATCTTTGCTTGAGAAAATAGACATTTTCATAAATTTATACTTTAAAGGCAGTGAATCCTTATAAATAAAAATATTTAGTTTATATGTCAAAATAGGGAATTATAGATGAATTATATGAATAAGGTGTTATCAATTTGAAAGGAAACAAAATTCATAAAGGCCTAGTATTGTTAGAAGAATTATTTGATAAACATGATAGATTTGTAAAAAGAAATCTTGATTCTAATGACTATGAAAAAGTAAACATTGGTTTAAAGGAACATCCTAGGTTCATCAATATTGGAAAATTCACTCACTTGAATAAAAATGAAAGTTTTTTAGCCTTCTTCATAAGTATATTGATATACTCACGTATTCATATGTAGACCTTAAGTCCTTTCATTCCAAAGATATGTAACATATAGTTCCTCTAAAGCCTAATGAAAAAAAATTTAGATATAAATTGAGATAATACAATCCTAAAATCATAGTAATGATTATTTTTGAAGTACAAAAAATTCTTGATGCTCAAATTATTTTCCCTATCCACCATTCAACTTGGGTAGTTAACATAGTACCAATTCATAAGAAGAATGGTGAAATTAGAATATGTGTTAATTAAAAAAAACTCAACCAAGCACCCTAAAATATAATTATCCACTACCAATTATTGATTAATTTCTCCAAATAGTAACAGGTGTTGAAATAATTTTGATGCTTGATGGTTCCTTACGATATAATCAGATCAAGGTTAATAGGGAAGATCAACATAAAATGGATTTCACAACACCTTGGAGCACTTTTTCATACAAATGAATGCCATTTAGATTAATTTAATAAAATATATAGTTTTTAGATGGTAATGGATTTGGCATTCAAAGAATAGAAATTGAAATCATTGTGGTGTATCTTGATTACCTAACAATTTTATCAAAAAAATAAGAAGATCACTATACACATTTAGAGAGAATCTTTAAAAAGTGCCATGGGATTTATCTCAACACTAAGAAATTTTTATTTAAAGTGATTTAAGGTAAACTCCTAGGTAATATTATTTTGAAATAAGGAATAAGGATTCATCTATAAAGGGTTTAGGTGATTCAAAACATTTCTTTTCCTACCAGTAATCCAAGAGTGAAATCTTTCTTTGGGAAAGTGAACTTTTTGATAAGATTCATTCATAATTTTGATGAACTAATAAGACATATTATAGACATGATGAAAGTAAAACCTTCTTT
Source organism: Torreya grandis (assembly GCA_037957365.1). NCBI lineage: Eukaryota > Viridiplantae > Streptophyta > Pinopsida > Cupressales > Taxaceae > Torreya > Torreya grandis. Next base: position 342,117 of record JARHVA010008616.1, on the reverse strand, counting down.
CAAATGTAATAATGAAGATAAAGAGACATTTGAAAAGATAAAGACTGATATTGCTCATGCATCAACATTGGTATGTCTTGATTTTAAAAATTAATTCATTATTTGTTACTACACTTTAGAGCATACACTCTCAACAATTTTTATTTACAAAAATAATGAGGATATCAAATCCCCAATTTTTTTCATGAGTTTTAATATCAAATACTATGAGCTGAAATATTCTCCAAAGGAAAAGCATGCTTATGTAGTCATGAAAGTAGTCAAGAAATTTAGGTATTACATATTGCATTATCATTCTATGATAATAGTACCAATTATAATAGTCAAATTTATTCTTACTCAACAAGAACCTAGTTATAAATGAGGTAATTGGATAAATAAGGTGAAAGAATATGATCTAGAAATAAAACTCACAAAACTAGTTCAAAGAAAAGGACTATGTCAACTCATGGAAGAACAAGGAGATATTCAATCATAATCTTTGACAATTTTAGGCAAACAAGAAGATCAAAACATTCCTTTGGTATAATTTGTCAATTGTACTGGTGAGTTATTTTATGACATTTATTTATACCTAACATATGGAGAATGTCCTTCAAACTTGGATGCTAAACAATCCAAAATGGTCAAACTATGGCTAATAAGAATTGATAGATTTTTCTTATGGTGTATGGATAAAGAACAATATAAAAAATATTTTAGTGATTAAGCTTGTGTAGGGCACTTTTATACTATGGTAATGACATATAAAATTATTAGAGGCCATTATTGTTGTCTAACTCTTTTCAAAGATTCATACAAATGGATGAGAAAGTTTGAGGTTATTAGCCATTTATAGGCAAACCAAGATAGAAACACTTCCTCTTCAATGACTAATAGTTGAAGAACATTTTCAACAATGGGGACTCCATTTCATTGGGATATTGAACCCTCATTTAAGTATAAGTCATATTCACATTCTCAAAGCAATGGATTACTTCACTAAGTGGGTAGAAATGATTCTTGTAAAACAAATAACTTTAGATGTCATTTACGACTTGATCAAGGAAAATATCTTGGTACGTTATGGAATCCCACATAAAATTGTTACAAATAATGCATCTTAATTTTATTCTTTACAAATGATTACATTTTGCTATAGATGTGGAATTTCTCTATCTCATTCATTGAACTATCATCTACAAGGTAATGGTCAAGTTGAATTAAGCAACAAAAATATGTTTATAATCATGCACAATGTAGTAGATGAGAATAAGAAAAATTAACACAAAAAGGTATATGGTTATCTTTGGAAATATTTTATAACCCTTAAAAAGGCTATTGGTATGTCTACATTCAAATTTTTATATGGAATAAATGATGTAATTCCCATAAATCTTGAGTTAATTACCCTGAAATTATCTAGAATAGTTGAGAATCAAAATTTTGAAATCTCATTAGATAAGAAAATATTCTATATATAAAAAATGGAAGAAAAAATGATACATGTAGTTGATAGGATCATAGAACATCAGGCTCGTGTCAAAGTTTTCTTTGAAAAAAAGGCTAAAAAAAGAAAATTCTAAGTAGGAGATCTAGATCTGATTTGGGATAGTCATAGAAAGCTAAAAAGGAGTCATGAGAAGTTTGATTCACTTTGGATGGGGCCATTCAAGATTAGGCACTTTGTGGTAACAACACTTTTTGCCTAGGGTATCATGATAAAACTCATCTACCATTGTCCTTTAGCAAGAAATATTTGAAACACTATTTATGGTAAGAACCAGGTGGCCCTCTTTTGTATATATGTGAATACAATTTTGCATGTGTTTCTTTCCTAATTTTTATTTTTATGCACGTGTTTTTTTCAATAAAGGTAATAGTCGGTTTATTACCCCTCCTTCTCCATGCTTTAGTCTTCATGCCTACATATTATTTGTTGCCATGATATCTATCTATGAACATCATGGATGATCAATTTTATTACAAGAGTGATATATTGAATAGGTTTTTCATGGTATCTTCAAGTGAATAGATGATATAGCCTAGTAGTGTGTGTTCATTTACCATATGATTGAAATGGATAAACTAGTTGTCAATTGGTCAGATCAAAGCATGCAAGTTTTCAAATGAATAAGTGATCTAGCTTAGCATCATGTGTTCATTTATCATATGATTGAGATGGGTGAACTTTTTGTCAGTTCGTCAAATCATGATATGCAAGTGTAAGAAAAACTAAGGTCAAATTAGTTGGTCATTTCTCTCCTTGCATTTTCATTTGTGTAAAAATGCATAACTAAAAATTCGCTCGCATACACTATCATTTTGGATATGTGAAATCACTTGATAGGTTGAGTATCTAACCCTTTCATACACTATATTTTGACATGTGAAATATTTTTTATGGCTTGAGGACACATCCCTTTCTCAAAGATAAAAAATTTAAAGATTTTTTAAATTCATCAACATTGTTTTTGAATATTCCATTTCCTAATGGATAAATCACCAACCTACAAAAATAGAGAATTCAAGTATTTTCATTCTTTGTAGTTCGATATCCTAGTTGGAACCAACTATTGTCATAGATTTTTAAAATGATGAAAAATTGGTGCAAAACTAATTTTTGATAGACAGCTAAAATCTTTTCAATTTTGCTGAAAAACATCAAAATCTTAAAAAAACCAATTTTTTTAATAATTAATCAAAAATTGATTAATTAACAATTAGTTATTATTTTTCTTTTATTCTTGAACTATTTAAAAACATGTTTAAATATTGTGTGCAAAAAGTCTCTAGCATTCCCTGTAATTTACAAAAATCATTTCACTTTTTATGAGTTGTGTAAACACATTACTTTTTCATAAGTTGTGAAAAATGCTAAAAAAATTGGTCTCTGTGCAAATTAAAAAAACATTTTTAGTCTTTGTGTAATTTGTAAAATCTTTATTAGCTTTGGTGTAATTTGTAATTTTTTTCCAGTTCCCATGTGAATTGCAAAAAAAAAATTGGTTCCCATGCAATTTGCAAAAACATTTAAAAAATTCATGTAAATTGCAAAAATATTTTAAATTTTCCTTTTCTGTGCAACTCAAAATTCTATTTTTTTAAGTCATAAAAATGTAAATCACACTTCCTCTAATCATACAAATTCAAATTATATTTCTAAAACCCATGTTAATACAAACTTCCACTTTGCAAATTGCATTTTTCCTATGTAAATTGTCATTGCTAATTTAAGCTTATTTTTCAAGCCTACATGTAAACTCATAAATGTTTTCCATCAATCATGCAAATACCATTGTTTCCTCAAGTAGTTTTAAAAATAACTTTGTCTTCCTTTCAAATTTATCTTTTCAATTTACATGTTCATTTTGGCAATTTTCAAATGTTTTAAAATTTTTATTTTTCATCCATGTTTTAGCCAGTGATTATCGGGAATATTTTTTTCAAGTTCACACAAGGGAATAAAATTGAAGAAAAAATTATTTTTAGTTGTGCAATTTCACAAATATTTTCAAAAATATTTTCCAAGACTAATCTAGGTGCTACATCAACACAAGAAAATTTCAAGAAAATGCAATTTTCATTTTAAATTTTTTGAGTTTCCTCCTAAAGTGCCCAAAGAAAACAAGAATAGATTTGAGGTAGTAGGAAATGAATTTTTAGCAAATTATTTTTGTTTTCCTCAGCCAACTAAGGTTCCATACTAGCCATAATACCACAAAGGAAGCAAAATAAAAATTATTTTTTCTTTTTCCCCAGCTACACAAGTTGTACTACCTATACCATAAGTTCATTATGGTAATTATTTTTTATTTTTTTTACACAAGGGCACTACACACACTATATGACCTACAACAAGGTCAAACTTTGTAAAAAAATTAAATTTCCTCATCTTTTACTAATTCATATGGTCTATCACTAGTAATTTTGGGCAATTCTTTTTTTTTAAAACTATGATTTTCTCCTTTGGTGTCAAGTCATATGATCCACTTATGAGTAGCTTTGAATATTTATTTTTTTAAATTTTTATTTTTCCCTCCCAATGCCAAATTGCATGGCTATCATACAAAAAGATATACATCTATGTGGGAGGGTAGAAAATATAATAAAAATAATTGTTGAGTGGAAAATTAAAAAAAAGAGGGGAAAAATGAATGAGCAAAAGTTGGCATGAATATTTGTTATTTTGCCAATTTTGAAAATCTTCAATTTTCATGTTTTTGAATTTGTATGGATTAATATTTGAGGAGGACATTTAAATGGTTGAGAATATTTTATGGTAAAAAATTGTTTTCACTAAACTAGTAAAAATTGGGAATAGAGTTGGTGATGGTGAAATTTTAATCATTTCAATTCATTGCATGGTCACGAGATTCCTCTAGAAAATGTTGAGCATTGATTTTAAAAAAATATTTTCTGTAGGATTTTTAAATTACATAAATTAAAAACTCATAGATAATAGGAAGATTGTTTAAAATTTTAAAAATAAATTATTTTTATAATTTCTTCCAATTATTTCCATTAGCCAAAGAAGTTCATAATAAGTAATACAAAGGAATTTTATATAGTTATATTTAAAAAATAATAATTTGGTCAAAGGGAAATTAAAATTCATATATAGACATTAAAAATATGTTGAAGTAATTTTCATGATCAACTTGTGAGTACATACTTCAATTTGAATTTCTATCATTTTTTGCAATAAGGAGCTTTTCTGTAAATTTTCAATTTTGTCAATTTTATCGTCAAATTGATGTCTTCATCTCCTAATCTAGAAAAATATATTATTAGTAAAGGAAAATAAATCATAAAGTATCAATTTCAAAGTGTGATACTTCCTTCACCACTAGAGTCCAATGTAAGAAATATTATCGACACCAATCTAGGCCACATTAACTTGGATGAGTTTTGGAAAAGAATGAATGCAATGCATAAGATAAACTTTGGTAAAATCATTTATGACAGTATATTGGCATAGGAGGTAGAATTCCCAATGTAATTATATTCTCTTGAGTTAGTTTTGATTGTGGAAAATAATTATAATTCAAAGACAAGGGAGGTAAGAAATCCCTAGGGGAATTGGTAGTGAGTTTTGCTCGTAAGAAAATTGACAACATTTTTTGCCATCCAAATCATGAATCCATTATGCATCTAAATCTTGAATCCTCCAAAAAATATTTTGGATGATAATATTATAACATGTTATAAATAGTTAAATAAATCCTAGTTGACTAAATCAAACATTCCACCACTCAACTTCCAAAAAATCTCAGATCTAAATTCAAAGATGAGATAAGTGACATGATCACATTATTGCACAAGATAGTGGGAAATAAAATGGCAAAGAATTTATAGACATGGGTATATAAATTAATTTGGGTCATCCTTATAAATATGTAATATATCAATTAAGGGAAGTTGGTTAGTGATGCCATTCACAAGTAACTCATGGAGGTAAAAGTTACATCAAAATTCTATATGACTTTGTATCTTGGTTATGCTATAAAAAGTCAAAGGTATTTTAAATGGGTTACATAAAGTGGGTGATTTTGAGAAAATGATGGTGTATGACTTCTATCCATAGTTAACATTGGAAGAAAATGCTTATCACTTCAAATGAGTAAATGCTTATTTTTTTCATTTCAGAATCTAGTTGTTTGAAAGGGAAATCTTCAACATGAGAATATTAGTTATGGCCCCTACATAAATAACAAGATTAAGATCTTGGTTCATATAGTTCTCAACCTTTAGTTATTTTAGAATCATTGGTTATGAATTTATTCCTTACATTCTCTCATGACATTTTAATGACAAATGGGTGTTGATGTAATTGGTAAGATAACTTGCTGAAACACACAAGTTCTTGATACGCTGATATAAAATAGGGATCAAATTTACAATCTCAATTGGAAATTATACTTACCCTTCACTAGTGAAGTCCAAAATAGTTGAGCAATACATGTCTCTCTATAACCTCAGGACCTTTAAAAAAAGTTTTTCATTTGATAATAAGGGCTTAATTTAAAACAATCTTGGATCTTGATTTCACCATATTCCACATTTTGAATACTATTGGATGGATTGTGATGATGAGAAAGATATAAGAATCAAATACTATTCATAGTTTACCATAAGATAAATAGTAAAATTTATCATAATTATACTACCAAAGTAGTTTGTAGATTATGAGGTCATATTAGACCCCATCTTTGAAAAATAGGGCATCACAACAAAGTCATTGTCCATAGTACATTGGGATAGAAAAGAATCTACTTCTCTTAGAAGTAGGACACGATATATACTTAACATAACTCTTAAGTGGTTTAAGGGAAATGGATTTGATGTTGTGAATGTTGATTTCCCTACACCACCTAATGAAGATGAATTTAGTATATTTTATAAGCAATAGGATGAGATAGAAAAGATAAATGAGGTAGGCCCTAGTGGAGAACCTCCCATGATAGAAGAGGTTCATGAACCTGAATCTAATCAACAAACATTCAACCATGGAAAAATATCAAGATAAAAATTAAAATGTTATGTGAAATTTTTTCTTCCTCTCTTAAAATTTTAATTCCTCAAGAGGTTCCAATTGATAGTTTTCCATTTTCTCAAGAACAAATAGAGAACACAACTCAATAATTCTTATCTGTAGATGATAAAATACTCCTTATTTCATCTAATTTCCCTTTGTAAGAGGTTACTCATAACTTTAATCTTATCCCTCTAATCCAAAGTTTCCAATTACTCTTTCTCTAATAATTCATTTTGATACATTCAATACATAAGAACAAATTGAAACATCTTTTCAAGGTGACCCAATTGAGAAAACACCTTCAAATTTAACTATGATTATTCCACCTATTTTAAATTTTGTCCCATTACCTTCCTCAATCATGATGAATTCATATTGGTTGTCTATAATAGTGAAGAGAATGAGAAAAATTGTAGAACCTGAAGAGATAGATTTTAGAAACTTGACAGCTCCTTCCTCAAAGAGTCCAAATAAAATGAAGAAAGTTTCATGAATGGTGATAGATGAAAAGGGAAAAAATATGTGGAATTATTTATTCCTATATTTTAAATGGAAAAGTCAAAAATCAAGGTTGAATACTATCATGTATCTAGGTTTCATTTGGGAAAATCAACTAGAGATGGGATGCAAGGAGATGTTCAGTTAGAAATAGGCACCATATTTGAAAAATGGACAAAGACAAGGTGATGAAAGATGAACTAAAAGAGAATTTTTAATAATTGAACTCAATAATACATATATTTAATGGTCAAATTTAACTAGTTATCACTTTGTAGAGTCTTCATGTTGAGACGCTGGAAAAAATGAGAGAGGAGGCCAAATGGGTAATGTAGTGAAAGACTGGATTGAAAAAATTACTAATAAAATGGATTCATTAATTCTCACTAAAATGATGATGTTATATAAAATTAAATAATAATATGAACATATAACAACAAATAAAAATGGATACACTCATGAGAAATAAAATTAGGAGGAACTCATTCTTGGGTTGGTCAAATTCTCTAAATTTCTTTCTATTGATCTTGTTGAAAAAGGAGCAATCAATAAAGATGAAATTATCTATTATATTAAATTTATTTAGGAAATTCAATTTATAATCTATTACCTTCAAGAGTGTGTTCATAAATTGAATTATTCAAGGTCACTTGTACATGACACAATGATGGAAATCGACACTGAAGTCAAGAAGTTGGATTGCTAATTTTTTAATTATAAGGATCAAGAAGGAAATTTGATTTCAATTGAAACCATAATTTTAGAATTCAAATACCAAATTTAGGACATTTCCAATCTTACATCTACATTTGTTTATGAATAACTTCTTCAATTGTCCAAATTCTAAGTGAATTTGGATAATTTGGATATGAAAATAAATAGTCTCTAAGGCAAGCTTTAAGAAATGAAAGAGTTAGAATACTCAGTATACATTGTCTATAGGTATACAGATGGACTAAATGAAGACTTGATCAGGGTATTTATCCATAGATTTGATAACTTATTTAAATTTAAATAATTTTCAATAAAACATTAAGAATAATGAAGAATTTGTTTTAGTGTTTCTGCATTCTCTTCTCTTATTTATTTTCACCTAACTTGTGTTGTTGCACTCTTTTTTCCCTTATAAATGTACATTTCAATTCTAAAAATTATCTTTGTAATTTTTCCAACTTGATTTTTCAAGTTGTAAAAGTTGATAATGTGATTTTTAAAGTAGTGTAAAAACCCCAATTGTTTTTTCAAGTGGTGTTAAATGCTTAAAAATATTTTGTACCATTTCAAGTTGTAATTTATCATTATGTGTTAGCAATTATATAAAAATGAAAAATAGGTGGTTTTACACCGTAACCACCCATTTTATCCTATAAATATAAGTTATGGATTTATAATAAGGGTTTGAAATAGATATAATTTTGGCAAAGCATTGTAAAGGGTGATTAGTCTTTCTACTCCTCAGAATTAATACAAAAAGATGTTTTTAAACTTTGTGTTAGTGATATCTTTTTAATTATGTATTTTCCTTAATGAAACATATTTGATTTTCATCTCCATTGTTATAAATTTAAAATTATTTAGAATAGGATATTATATTACAACGTTTTGACCTAGATTTATAATTTACATTTCCAACACGTGAAAATATTGGTGGGATAAAGAAAATTTCATAGTTTTTTTTGTTAAATACATAAGGATATTAGTTTATGTTATTAGAGTTAAATAGTCTTCTAGTTTATGTTTCATATCCATAATAATATGATCATGTCTTTTCTACCCATTGAATGAGACAGATTTTACTCTTCTAAAATTCAATTTTTCTCTCAACATTTTCATCTAGTCTCATTTTATAACTTGATGAGTTTGTTTCTCAAACTTATCCCTTCTCTCTCTCTACTTCTCTACATGTTCCTTTATAAAAACTCTTTTTTGTAATTTCAACTTATAATTAATACACCATGATTTAAATTAATTTGTTTGTAAATATTTCTTGCTTTCCTATTTTGGCTTTCAATAAAGATATCTCCACTTGATAATAGGATAGGGACTTTGTACCCCATGCTATTGATGAAAATTCATCGATTTATCCTCCTAATAAATTTTCATGCCAAAATTTTTTTGGAGTTACATATTAAAATCCTCTTAAACAAGATAAATTTATACACAAGTGTTTAATTATGAAACCTACTAAGGTTAATCCACCAAAAATGGGTAAGCAACAAATAATCTCATTCACCAGGTGGCTAGTACTTGAGATACCATTACATCATATATCCATAGTGGGTTCCATAGAATCCTCATCTACCACACACAATATTCATATATCTAGAGAACCTACACATCTTTATATTACTATTGTTCTAAATAAACCATAAAAAACTCAATGATTAGTTTTATGAATGCATACTCATATTAATCCTACTATTTAATTAGAACCACAAAATTACATTATACATATGTATAGCATCCCAAATATTACAATGATATATATTTCAACTCTACACACTCCTTGGTAATGTCACTAGTTTATTCTATTGGTAATGTATAACATTTTTTCTATGTGATCATAGGTTAGTCGCTTCACATATTCCAAAAATACCAAAAAATCAAAAACATTAAAATATCCAACTATATTTTTGGCATATATATTATATTGGATCCTTGGCATCTATGTTTAGGTTCCATATAGATGGATAACATATTAATTAATTCTACATACACATGTGTTACATGATTCTCTTTGAGTGTGATATAGTCATACACAAATACATGATCTATACACTTTTGGATGTTGGGATTTCCCTCTATTCGCATCATTAGGATGTTGGTATCATCCACCTCTATGATCACAGCACATCCAGGTTATAGCATTCTATGGTCACTTTACATTATCATATTTTAGATCATATATCTACTTACACATGCCTTTATCCATGATTATATCTATTCCCAATGTACTTGATATGTTATGTACTTGACATTTTTTTATAAAACATTTGATCCATGGGATATTATGATATGTTTATGATGGTTGCTTATGATTTCCTTTATGCACTTCCTTGAGTGTCTTGATTGGATATTGTCTTTCTTGATGAGAATTTTAATATTCCCCATTATTTATGGCCCTTGTGCCTTTGTTTCCTTCTTTAACATTTTGATATGTTATTATTAATTTTGTGGACATTTGAATAAGTCATGTCCCTTTGATTTTTTATCATTTGAACATGCCCTTTGTTTGTGATCTCCTTGGACCATTGCCATTTGACTTGATTTTGAGTGATCTTATGTGTGTGTTTGATTTTATTTTTGAACTTGTACTAATACTACCTAAGTGTTTCCATGATATTTATCATGCATATTATGCCTTAATGTGATCACATTATATGTGATTAAATGATACATTTACCTATACATGTTATCCTATATGTTGCATGGTTCATTTACAGTTATATAGTTATATTATACCTTTGAGGTGAGGTAACTACAAGTTTTTATCCTACCTCACCTAAAAATGGGGGCCATATCATTGGGGGAATGTCATAGAGGCACAAATTCAACACATTCATAGTTTTAGATTCAATGCGGGCATGTCATAGATATATGGTTTCCACACATCCATAATTTTAGATTTAGTGAGGCCATGTCATAGAGACATGGATTCCATACTTCCAAAATTTTAGATTCAATGATGGAATGCCATAAACACATGGATTTCACACATTCATAGTTTAAAATATACAATGGGGTAATATTTTGAAAACATGTTATCCACACTTATTCACTATATAACACATCCATACTATAGTGGGGGTGTGTTTTGGAAACATGTACTCCACATTAGCACTCGTTATTAGTTTAATATTTATTTATGTATAGTGGGGGAATATTATGGTAACAAATCAATCACACTTGTTTAAATATCTAAATCAGCCAAAGTAGATAGTTATATGATTTATATATGCATTTATGGTATAATTATATACATTGGTACCATTATTATAAATATTCTAAACATGATACATATATAAGGTGTGTATTTTATGAAATATGGGTCTAATATTACAAAATATAAATAAATTTTAAATCACAAACACTTTTGGGGACTATCACCACCCACTAGGTTAGACTTTTATGGACTATATGGAGTCAATCTACTACAATAGTTAGTTCACTCTTTGGTATGGTTGAGGTGACTAAATTAGTCAATATTTCCATGTTTTTAGGTTGGACTTGATTATATCATCAAGCCTCACTATTTTTATAGTGTGAGTTGACTTTATTCACTCACACTCACTAGGTTATAAGTATGATTGGGTTGCATGGTTGATCTAATCTCATCTTCCAAGTGGAAATTCATCTTTTATCCAAGTTTTGGGGCATGAGACCTCATATTTATCTCTCTATATATCTATTTATCTCATTATATACATTAAATTTTAAAATTTATATTCTTCCTAATATTATTTTCATTTATTCATAATGATATAGCTTTCAAATCAAGTTGTTAATAGGCAAGGCAGTTACATCAATACAAAGGTGTACTCTTAAACTTTTCTCTTTCAATTTTAAGCATTGAAAATTATTTAAATTATATATTATGTGAACTAATTATGTAATATAACATGTTATTGGTTACAATTTAGTCACTAACAAATCACTCAAGTTGGTCTCAAGAAAAGACAATGTGTGTTATACACACCTAGGTACATATTCCTTTCCTTTAAACTATCAATTTCATTACTACATTAAAATGGGGGGAGGGGGGCATGTAGACACTATTTATGAATTATATATCACTTCATTATTATACACTTTTTAACTTAGACCTTGGTTTTTCTTCTTATTTTTATACCTTTCCTACTTTTGCATGTCTCACATTTGTTCTGTCTTATGCCCCTTATCCTATCTCTTAGTATAAATAGTCTTATGTTGATGACCCAAGACTTTTATCTCACCAAAAATTCTTAAAAAATGCTTATATTATGCCTGTAATTTTTTTATAAATACACCTATTTTCTAACTACCTAGACACTTGTGTCCTAGTTAGATGATTGGATTGGCATAAGTGTCCTTCCATAATGCAAGTGTTTAGTGCCCTAAAATTCAACTAATTTTCAAATGAAATGTATCCTAATTTTCATCCTAAGTTTTATTATGTGAGTTATTACCTAAAGGTATTAGTATAAATACAAGATTAACCCTCATTAATTCCTCACCTATAAACTTCTTACCTACTCACCAAGTAACTTATCAAAAACATTCAATAAAGCAATCAAGTGATCAAAGATTCCATTTTTTTATACTATTTACATATTATTCATGGGAAAATGTGCCCATATGTATAAATTAATAAAGTATGAACCTAATATTTATATTTTCCAAGTTAAAAACTAGGTCATTATTATACTTGTTACACATTACATGATTCACACATAAATCAACATGCAGGGGAGAACTATGTAAGTCTAAGGACCTATTTAGAGTATTTTTTATGTGGGAAAACTCAATACCATGTTACACTAACCAAATTTACACCATAGCCACTATGAGCATGAAGAACTAAGGTTTTTTTTATTTGACAAGAAGTGACAGTCCATGACCAAGATATGAATGCACTAGAACAAAGGCAATGACAACACCAAAAGCATCCAAGTGGTCACCAAGGTAAAATTTATGGGATATTTTGTTTAATTCATGAATATTTAAATTTTATAAATTATAATTTTTCTATTTTATTGGGTGGTGAATAATGTGTATTTTCCTAAATTATCTGGATGTAAGTTAGTTTTCTAGGTCAACTCACCTAATATTTAAAATAAAGTTCATACATATAAATATAATTCACCACTCCATCAAAAGTTAATATGAGATTATTCACCATTATATGTAATATATAATCATTTTAGTACAAAATTTACAAATCATATCGATATAGCTACCATTAGGAGGTGTTTGTGTCACTTGCCAACATAGTTTTCACTTACATCATTTTTTTTTGGTAGTACAATTAATATTAGATATTGAAACTATTGTAGGAAAACTATCATGTCATGAAATAGATTTATTATCAAGTGAAACCTATGGTATAGAGTGATAATAATGTTTTCAATATAAATTATTTGGAGTGATAATATTTTTTTTAATTATGGCATTACTATCAAGTGTTAACAATACTATCGAGTGATAATGATATTATCAAGCAATAACAAAACTATCAAGTGAAAACATAGTTATTTAATGATGGTAAACCTATCATCAAACATTATAGTTGTAATTAAATGGAATTCCTTCCATTAAATATCAAAGGCTCATCATCCAATAAAATGGCTACCATCCATTTCTATTTTTTCAATATAGTCACACGTCAGCATACCTTTTACAACAAGTTACATTTTTCATATTGATTCACCTGCATGCCTAAAGATTGTTGGTTAACTTTCACTAGAATTTTTAAACACATATTTAGAAAATTTCCAAAAAAAATACAAGCTCATTTATATATTGGTTACTAAAATTTACCCTAGTGGTCACATCCTATTCCAACAAGTATTTTATATAGGACACCTACATCTAACCCAAACACTGGCATCAACATAATTATTATAAGATAATGAAAGTATTTGAGGCTATAGAGGAACTTAATATAGAATTTTATAACTTTTATATAATACTCTTCCATTCTACTTACTATATATTCTAAATCTAGCTATGTATTAATATTAGTACTAGTTAAGTATCTTTTTTATTTGTAATTTCCATATCTAGCATAATTTTACTTTACATATTTAGACTATCTTACCATAATAAATTCAATATATGTTATATATGATATTTTTAATTAATTTTCCTACTATATATCTATTTATCACCTTATGCTTATTCATTTCTATATTTTTAAACCTATCTAAACACATTTAGGATCCACATCTAGTATAGGGTTAGACACTAGAACTTGAATCTGATTATGTTGGTTAGACATAGGTATATAACTATTTATAAATCCTAAGTTTAGTTTAGTGTAACATAAATAATATGAAATTTATTAAATACTTGATATTTATTATTGACTATGACATTTTGATTAGTATTTTTAATTAGTTTAAAGGCCATGAAATTTTTATTAATGTTGGGTATGGATGAAGTTTTCAATTGAGGATTCAAGTGATGATCTACCTTGATGGATTCAACATAAGCTTCTGATAAAGTATTAATGTTTTAGGCTCGATGAAAAAATACTACAGTTATTGAATCTAATTGATGTTTATACATATATAGGGATAAATCAGTATCAAGCCTATATAACATATCTATATAGATATACATCTTTTGAAATATTTAATTAAATGTTAAGATTGGCTCATTAGGCTATATTTTTATGTTTTAAAAATGATGATATACCAAAATAAGGTTAGTGATTTTTCCAAATTATGCCACAAATGTATAATCACATTGATTCCATGAGGTTATTAAATTCTCTAAGATATTGAGGAACTAATCATATGCAACATCCTACAAGGTGAAAGGGAACAATTTGCATGCCACATCTTCATGAGTTACATTCATTAATACCAAATAAGTGTTAAAGGCTTTGATATGTTCCTCTAAAATTCATCCTCAAAAAGGGGAGAATGAATGAAGATGGTTTTTTTGGATTCCTAGGCAAATCATGGACAACACCAATGTTGTTGATGGTAGAATGAACTAAGCAATTCCTAATGAAATATGTATTATGAATCACCTAAATTGGTGATTTTTGTATAGAATTAGATTTCATATAGATTCATTTATCTTATCTTGGTCTTCAATGAACCTATAAGGGTGATAATAATATTATACCTAAATAATAATTAGACCTTGTTAACATCATTAGTGGATCTAGCATATGCAAATTCAAGTGAACTAAATGGTTAAGCACTAGGGTCCCTTATTATCTCACTAGTTTAAAACCTATTGAGTCAAGTTTTATTCATACCAAAAACATTTAAGGGGTAAGACCCTCTCATTTTAGGTTTGGTGAAAATTTAGTCCAAGGCATGATTTTCAAGTATTCAATTTTGTAAATAACCACATGATGGAATAGTAGTAGAGTATAGTGTTTTTTTCTTACCTTACATGGATTAGATATGGGACATGTATAAAAACTAACCGAAAGAAAAAAAGATCTAACCTATCATGGATGGATGGATCTAAACTAATATGATCTAATCAAAAAAGATAAAAGGAAGGAAGCGTATGTTGAAGGGGATCTATGATTCATATTGAAGACTAAACCCTTCCAAGTTAGCCTTCTATACTAGGATGTGTAGTGTAATTAAATTCTTGTTATAAGATATCCAATAGCACATAACATAATAAAAACAATAAAGAGTCTAGTAAAATATATGCATAATAACCCAATGATGATAATCAAATATAATGTTATTATTAAATTACTAATCATAATCACATTAATAACAATATGGAAGTATAATATATAACCAAAGAGCTAATAAAACTAAGACATAATTCATTCTAATGATTTCAATAAGAAACATAAACAAAATTCATACCACAATATTCAACTCAAGGGAATTTTTTAAGTAAAACACATTAATTTTAAAGAGAAAATAAATCATTATAAACTCAAAAAACTTTCCATCTTGCATTAATTCACCAAAATTTCTCTTCTCTTTACAATAAATAATATTCATGTATATATAGCTTTGGATGGACATAACCTCATATTCAAATATTTATTACATGCTTAAAAAATCTAAAATAAGACAAATTATTAAATAAGCTCACATGATTTCATGTACAATAATATTTATTGATATACAATAAAAGATATAAATATCTCACCAAAATTAGATAAAAAGGTCATTTTATGATGCTTGCATATCACTACTAGTAATAACTATATTGAAAATAGATGGGAATTTATTTGAATTCATTTGATTGGTTGGATTGAAAATGGGGGTTAGTGATGTAGTGAAAACTAAAATTGAAGTAACAAATTATGAAGAAACATCTATAGATTAACTTGGCATTGTTGTAGTATAAGATGAAATTGTAGTTCTCACTAGAGTGGGATCTAATGGTACATGCAAAGGGGATAAGATAGAGCTAACTTGAGATAATTTAACTCTAAATTAAGTGTATACTAACATGTATGATAGAGTTTAATTCATAGTTATCAATGGTTGAGATGATGATTATTGACCTCATGCCTGAGTAACCAAATAATTTTACTTCTCTATATTCTTTTAATCTTTCCTATTTTTATGTAGTTACGCATGTTATAAATTATGACTCTATATCTCAAAAATTTATCAAATGGATATTAAATAGTGTCAAGATCTTGTTCATCAATTTTATATGTAGGCTTTAATTAAATTTTATAATATTCATTAGGTACATGTGTAAGGTCCACATTATCTGTATCAAATGTGATTAAGTGAACAACTTGATCACCAATTCCATAAATTATATTTTTAAATCCTGTTTTAAAATTATTTATGGTAGAGTGGAGTTGAGTGTCAAATAATGTCTAATTTACCACTTTTTTGAGTGATGTATATACATTGGAAATAATCATGTCCCCCAATATCTCAATTACTTTATTTTATTTGCTTGTAAACTAATTATTTATTTCCTACATTTGGTTTTTGCATTCTATGAGATTGTCATTCTTATTATTCACATAGTTTTGATCCAATATTATATATTTTAGTGGCACTAAATTTATCTTAGGATATGATTTTTATCTCACTGCCTTAACAATGCTATATAATTTGGAATCCAACATTACAAAGGATTCATTGGAGTTTATTAAATTTACTCATTGTCATTGATATTTATCTTTTGCTTTGCACATAAATAGTACTAGATCATACAAAGACTATGTTAAATTTTAAACATTATCTAATATATCCTCAAGGGATTCCACTGTAAGTTGTGACTCTAATATTTTATGTGTGTGTTGTATCCATTATAAAATATTATTAAGTAATCCCCATTAGCCTCAAATATATATATATATATATATATATATATATATATATATATATATATATATATATATTGGGTCCTCTTTGAATTCAACATGTTCTTTTGGTTCGATTTTCCTTTTCTTAGTTAGGCTTAAGTGTCCTTATTTTCTTCTAAAGAGTTCATCATAATATAGAAAAAATTTCTAGTTAAAAATGATGTGTCCATGGAATTGTCACATTTATCTTATTATAGGATGATAAATTAAAGGATGTAATGATAATGGATGAGGTGTTTTTATGGGGTGTCATGAGTGTTGAGGGATTAGATGAAAGGGGTGATATTGGACATGTGGAAGGTGGAGGTATAGGAAATGGTTATTCAATCATACTTTCTCAATAAATATTAATTTTATGTGGAGTATTGGTTATGTACTTTATAACATTAGGGTAATCCCTTATGATTGTGACTATACGAGATTATATTTATATGTTTTCAACCAATATCAAACCTAGTTGAGTGGAAGCATGAATTTTTAATGGATAGGTGGAAAAATTAGATTAAAAATATTAGGTCTTAAACTATTGGATTTAGAAATAAAAATGATATATTATTTTATGGAATTGATGGGGTTGTGTTAACAACATTATTATAAATTATAAGTTATATAATGGCATCTATTATTGAGGTATTTTGAGATTTTTGCACTTGAAATAATGTGGTACACACTGAAATGGTATCAATTAGAGTGACCAAGATGAAAATGGAAGCAACAAATGGAGAAAATAAAACAAAAATGGGAATACAAATTGGAATGAATGAAGTAATAATTAGAATAATAGGGGCACCTAAATGATCTACATGAATGTCAAAATAATTAATATAGGTGTTGCTTGAAGAAATGGGGGCACTAATACAACTATATTCCTTATTTATTTCCTCATTCCAAATAGGACATGTCTCCTCTACATTTATTTTTGGTTGTTTTATATCATGAATATGAAAATGACTAGGTATACAAGTACCAAAGTGTACTTGAATTGGATCCTTCTAAAATATATCAATTGTGTGTTCATATTCTTATTCTAGATGTCCCTGTAAATAATCATATTTAGAATTTGAATAAGTTATATCCAATCTTGATCTTAGGGATGGGGTTATGTAATGAGGTTTCTCTTCCAATGTTACCTTTGGAGGTTGTAAAGAGATAGGAATAGTTACCATAATATGTTAAATTATTGGAGGTAAGCTTGTATCTCACACAAGAGGGGAGGTGTTGGATGAATCATTACTTTTGATGGGATTAGATAAATTATAGAAATAGTAGGTGTGAACCCCACTATTATATTAGGTTTGAGAGGAGACCCACTATTTCCATTTAAGAGGTTAATTTGTCTATAATTTTATATTTTGGGATCCCTCTAAATATCTCCTCTTCAACTATTCATCTCTCTATTTTGGAGACTATTCTCTTTTAGGTTACTTTATTTCTTCCTAACTTAGCCTTATGATAGAAGCATCATACTAAATACTTTGTGAAATTTTCATGATCACTTTTAAATATCTCAAAATGGTCCAAACCTAGGTGTCATCTTTACCATTTAGATAAATGTATTCATGGTCATATTATTTATGGTTTTAAGTAACTCTGAGTCTATCTTGGAAGCTATTTATATGCCAAATTACTATACCCTTGGGATCCTAATATCTTAATTATTCTAACTTGAGATGAAAAGATAACCTATTTTGATAATAATTTGATAATTTTTCCCAATATTGAAATTATTTAATGCCTATGATAAGAGGAATTTTGTATAAAACTCCCAGTTTAGCTCTTTTACACTTGTCATCAATTCTCTTAGATAATTTATAAGTTATCTCCTATTCAGCTAATTTGTCTAAGGATAATAAGGGAAAATATAAGGATTCCATCAATGTGACTTCCAATTTAATAATTGTGTGATCTATAGAGTAACAATATTCCCTTATTGACTTGAGTAATCTTCTAATTTCTTTAGACAATATTAACATAGGTTGTGAATTGATAGATTATAAACCATAAGGTAAAAGGTGTTTGAAAGATTTTGTATATGGTTCCTTAATTTATGAATGTGAAACATGTTACAATATTCCTATATATTTTCATATCCTAATGGCTACCATGGAGACACACCATGGAGGTTCATTGTAGCACATACTACATCTAATAAATAGGAAAATTTGTAAAAGTTACCATCTCATCTATTTTGAGCCAATATTTTTGGTTTCAAATTAAAACTTATAACTTCCCATAGTGAATGGATGCCCTTATAATCTAGGATTATAATTAATAGAGGTACCTATACCTCATTGACATAAGAAATATAAGGGCTACCATTAATTATATTTAATAGGGCCATTACAATCCTAACCCTTGATTTGAAATGTATAAGCAAAGTAGAATTCACTTTCCTCTTTTTGATAAGTTATTAGGGTCAAATTATTATTAAGTTAAAGTGTCCTTGACGTAATGATTTTTTAACCACTACAATACTACTTTTTATTTGTAGAGTGTGTTCATGTTAATTAATTGATAGTATTTCTCAAAGGATAATCTAGCTACAAATCCACTGCTACTTGACTATCATTATTATGAAAAAAATAATTCATACACATACCAACAATGAATAAATTATGTATCACATATATACATGGGAATACTTAGGGTTTGGCCACCACTATGTGTATCCTAACTAATTTGATAGATAGTAGGTCATCATTCTATTCCCTATTTTGGAGTGATAAGTCATCCTCATCATTATATGGTTGAGTTGATTTGACTTATTCATTTATGGATGAGTATTACAGGAATCCATTTACTAAGGCATTCATGTCAGATTATGTATCTTTTAATTTCACCTTGTTTCCAAATCAAAATAATCAAAAAATATAAATATAGTCTTTGACTTCTATTACAATTATCATTAAGCTTTATTTTCAATTCTGGCAATTAAGGATAAGTAATTTTGAGGGCTCTGATAATTACCAAGTTATCAATTTGAAAATGGTGTTAAATTTTATTTAGGACAAATCATATAAACTGTAATAAGTAGTAAATTCATTTCTATGATCTCTCATTCATGATAATTAATTATAGTGCAATAGTCTATGTGAATTGTGTCTCCATTTTAAATTTGATTTTATGATGTAAACTTTTTTGAGCACTTGTTTGACATGTGTCAGGTTGTTTAATCTATCAAAATATTATTCATTTATTTTTTTTTTACAAGTGGTTAAATAAAAACCAAAAAGGATGGTTTATAAGTTGTTAACTAAACACCAAAAAGGATGGTTTTACCAAGATTTACCAACAATCTCAATATCATGATGCTACAATAATTTTATTATCTCTCATCACTATCTTAAATTTGGGTAAAATATAAAATTATGCTCACTTATTAAAATTCTAAACATGAATACTAATTTTTTTCTTATTCACTACCACACAAAACACAATAAGATAAAATGTCACCAAATTATAATGAAACTCCATCATTGGTGACTGATGAGAAGACACTAAATGTTCTCTTTCTTCCACTACCTCCATCCTCATATTTTTTTTTACTCATAAAATATGTATTTAAGGCTCAATTTCATGTTAATTTTTTAAGTAATCCCCCCATGATATATACACTGTGTACAAGTGATAATGCATCTAATTATAAGGAAATTTTTCTTTTTTTTTTGACTTTTTTTACAACATAAACTAACTCTTAACACTAAGTATTTTAATTCTAATGATTAGATAAAGTTTTACTCGAATTTAAACCTAAAAATCAATATCCACACTATGACTAAATAATGACACCAAATATTTCTTATCTAAACAAAAATAAGTCTTCATGATTTTAAATTAAGACTATGACTAATTACTATTTAATAACTTGTATACCTAATTCAAAATATAAAAACTAACATGACTTGAACATATTACATTACCAAATTTAACTATAACCATTCAAAATATTTAATCAAAAATCCTATGGACACAAATAAGATATGATGAACTATCAAATATCTAAAGAAAACTATAAAAAACCAAAACTATTCTCCCAAAATGACTTTCTAAATAGATACTTGAGAATAAATAAATAATTACATTAGAGTTATTATGATATCATAAATATGAATTTAATGAAGGTATACATATTTGAAACCATACTCAATATTAAAATAATGCAAGTAGAAGATGTTGTCATTATGTAGACATTGGTAGAAACCTCTAGAGGATAGAAAATGTATGAAGCACATAATGGATATATATACACAAGCTGAAGGAAAATATATGATAGAGGAGACATTATTGATTCCCATGGATAGTACACCATATTTTCATTAGTGGTGGACTTATATATTTTATAAATGTAAGTGAAATATAATAGAACATATACAAGACAACATGTATAATGCATGATAAATGATGGTGCATGTTGAATGGTCTACCCTTACTCTAATTATCATGAAACCATTTGGGGTGCACATTAGATGGAATCCTTAAAATTACTTGTGAAGTATCATGATCTCACAAAAGCATACATTCTTTAACATAATGCATAAAGAAATTACTAGATATAAAATTTCCTAGTTGTTATATTTTTTATAATTGTTCTCATAAGGAAGCCATGCTCTAATAGTAATTATAGAATTTGGTTAAGATTTCACAATAAATTTGATAAAACTTTTTCATTCTAGATATTCAAATATTTTGGTATGATTTATTAAATTTAGAGAGGGATATTTATACATTATTTTGATGGTATATAAGATAAGTCAAATCATATATGTTATCCCCTAATACCTCTCGCATATCACTTATATCTCCACTTTTATTATCTCAAACACTCCTACATATGTGAATTATTTCTAAAAACTCACTTGAAATAACATAATATTATTTCCATACATTACCAAATGATGTACACCCTAAAATTAATTTTTAACATATTATCCATCACATTTGTTAGTATATTGCATTGTCCTAAACTTCTTTGTAATATTTTATTTGTGTTTGCAACTAAATATGTTAATAATAAAATGTGGTATCTGATTATGTTAGAAAGAATGTGTGGTAATTTATAACTTAGGGATTATTTTAAGTGAAAGTGCATAGGGGTCATGATGTCATGTTTAGTTGATATTATGCTTGATTGTCTCCATGGTAAACATTATGTTATGTTATTTATTAATTAGGTATGATTTTAATTGATCTCTAAAGAGTGTTAGTTTATGGAGATATGATTTTATGACATTAACATTACATATGAAATTTGAATGTTCTAAGAGGGACACATGGAAACATCTATGAGTGACATGTGGTTGTTGACTATGCAAAAGATGGCACATGGTAGTTTGTCACTTCATTTCATAGTTGCATATTTTTAGTCTATCATTTTTATCAATTATTATATGGACCTAAGATATGTAGATACTTGGAATGATCTCATTTAGTCACATAGTCATGATTACATATAACTTAGCCCATTTTTCCAAAGACCTGTGATGGAGTGATAGAGAGATATGGAATAATCTTATGATATCTATATGCCATAAGTGTTAGAAGTTTCAAGTCCTTAATTTTAATGTAGGTTTTGAGTAAAGGGGTATAATTAACTATTTCAATATGGGTTTCCATATCATTATATATTGATGAATCTTTTACTATCTTTTAATTTTCAATGAGGAAGTGGCACTTGGCCATCTTAAAGATGATCTGTAAAATAAGTTATCAACATGTAGTAGACCCAATAAACTTGATAATAAAATGGTTTAGCCAACATTATGTAAATAAATAAATTTAAAATAGATAGTATCCTTTTATTTAATTTTATCAATTTGAGCCAAATACTTTTATGAAAATTAAAAAATGACTATTAAAATTTGGTCTTTGGTATGCTTGGGACTCAGGTCAATTTATGTCTAGATGGGGACCAAATATAGGTTTTTAAATAAAAAATGGGTTCTTATTTTAAAATTGGGTGTGTTAGTCATAATAATGTGGCCACTAAAACTAAAAACTATAATCCACTTAGCAAATCCCTTGATACACTTAAATACCCACCACACATTAGTGCATTAGAAGATGAGTGTGATCTTAAATTTATAAAAATGAAATAATAGTATAAATTAATGAGCATATTTAGCATAGGGGATATGATCATATAGTAATATACCATCTCATGATGGAACCCCATGTGGAGGTTACTCCTTCCCTTTCACCTATATTTTCTATTAGACTTGGGGCAAGTCATCACATGACTTCTCCCCTTCCACGTTCTTCCACCATGCCTAGTATTTCTACTAACATGGTGGGTATTTCATATGCTTATCCTAATCAAAGTGACCATGTTAACACTAAAATTAATGCTATGAATAGTGAATTTAAATATAATAAATCTTCCTACTATAACCAATAATCTATTGATACTCATCAAATATTTTTTGAGACAATAACCAAATGGTTAACTTTTAAACTACTAATTCCAAATAGAGGATGAAAATACAAAATCACATCTTGAAATTACAAAATAATACTAAATATCCTAAGTGGGGAGTGAAAAATACAAATACCCCTACCAAACCCCTTTAATATGCACATGGAAATCTCATTTTACAACCTCTTATTAAAAAATCAATTAAGTATATTCAAAATAAACCATTAGTTTCTCAAATTGTAAACATATACATAGGTGGTATCAATCACACTATCACCTATAATGGATCCATCAATCCCATTTTGCATTTAAAATCTTTTGGAAATCATTATAAATATTGGATTAAGTTAAACAACTTTTTAGCTACCAAACTTATAGCCAAATCCTTTTCTAGTTGCCTTAGAATGGTATAATAAATTCAAGTCTAGCACTATCTCTAACTTATAAGACCTAGTTGAAAAAAATAAAGAATTTTAAATCAATTATATTCTTAAAAATATATTATCCCATTTCATTAACTATAAAAAAGTGGAATTTGAGACTACTCAAACCTTTATTAAGAATTAGAAATCCTTATCTAGTAAAAAGTCAAACATAACATGGAATAAGATAATATTTTAAACTTGTTTACCAATGCTCTCCATCTAAAAATATAATATAGAGTTATGAATATCTCTCCAAAATCATAAAATAGCCCCTTTATTAAGATAAATTTCAATAATTCCTCATAATATATTTTGAGCTTTCCCAAACTATGTCTAGAACTTGTATATATATGAAGTGTAAAAATAATCATGCTACCATTGATGGTGTGTTGAATATATATAATCCATGATATTATCTTAATTTTATCTAACAAAGTGACACTTTCCCAACTCATTATGGCATGTGCCTTCTATTCCATTCATCCTTATTTGGATCATGTGAACAATGTTAAATTTCACAAGACTCTCTCTCTAGCTTAAATTAAGAATCATATTCATAAACCCTAAGCTAAAGAGCTCAATCATTATATCTATAAAAAAGAGTGGTATGATACTTTAAAAAAATATAGTATCATGCAAATTAGGGATAGTCCCATGAAAACTATAAAAAACTTAATAACCTTACCTTTTAATTCATCCTTGGTCCCAATATTGATCATGAAGCTATAATTTAATAGTGTTATCAATCTTATGAGAAGGTAAAAAAATCAAATGAATCCAAATTAAAACATGGTTCCCTTAAATAGGCTAACTCACCTTGATATATATTATGATCTAATTCCTAAGTATAATTAAAATAAACAACCTAATCAACCTACTACTTTTAATGTTAGTAGAACCATAGTTCATCCTCAATCTTCTACCAATGAATGAAATATGGTTAATATGGATAACATGAAGTGTGTAGTCTCATATATTGATCCTTATCCATGTTCTACTCATACTCTTTATCCTACATACAAAATTTTTTAGGATACCTCTCCATATTTCATTAATGTTGAGTATGAGGAAATAATAACTTATACTATTTTATATAATCCAACTACATCAACTAGTTTGATGTAGTCATTTTTTAATAATTATTTCTAACACATCAACCAGTCTAATGTAGTCTATTATTCCCTAGTTGTGTATCAAAAATATATTAACCAAGATTGTATAATTAACTATTCTTGTAGAACCTATTACGTCAACCACTTGATATATTCAATTTTTTTTCTAGTTTCATTTTTACTTCATCAACCAACCTAATGGAATTTAGTTATGTTATTTGATCCCATATTACTACATTGAGAAACTCAATATAGTTTGTTTTTAGTGATCATGTAACATAAAACTTATCATCTAGCCTAATGAGGTTTATTATCTATAACCAAACTACATCATCTAGGTAAAAATCAAACCATTCATAACCTACATGGTTTTAGTGCACATACTACTCCTTTCATTAATTTAATTTAGCATGATGCACCTTTATATCAATCTTTCACAACTCATTTAGGATTTGATCAATGGGATCCCATTGAATAACTTTCTTAGTTCCCCTTTCAATTGCACTCCTTGAGCTCATTATGACCTATTTTCATCATCATAACCAATTGATGAATATTTTATTTGAAATGAACATTATTAGACCTCCACCTATGGTGTAAGAAGCTACCTTACCTAAGTCCAAGGATAAAATCTTTAAATAGTGTGAATAAATGTCCATTCAAGCTGAAAATAATTTAGATGCTTCTCTCTCACTTAAGTTTCCCATTGCTTCTATGATCCTCAATGAAATATTATTTCCTATGGATGATCCTCTCATTTTAATTAATATCCAAGTTGATGACATTCACATTAATTGTGCCTTGATAGATGAAGGATTTAGAACCTATGTCACCTCCCTTGAGTTAATCAAAAACCTTGGATACTTTGACTATAAACCTAAGTATATACAAAGTACATATCAAGGATTTGATAAAATATAGATTCCTCCTATTGGTTGTGTTTATCTTCCTATCATGGTCCCTCCCATAATATTTACTTTTCATTATCATATAAAATTTTACTTGGTCAAACTTAGATTGATCTATGTGAGTAATAACCTCTTTTACATACCAATGTGTCAAGTTTCTGTACAAAGGTTATATATAAAAGATTGGAGATGACACCAATCCCTAGAATTTTGAAAAATTATAATAATGGGGTATATTTAAAATACCTAACCTTGAACCTTTACCTAGCATCTCCCTTAGATAATACCAATGTTTTAATTATCCATTCAATTAAAACTAAGGTTACAGTGGCACCCTAAGATTATGGGAATCATTCCACTTCACCTTTTATATTATGATGATGTTGAGCCCAATAAAATAAACCTTAAGATAAAAATCTTAGACCTTCCTTATAGTATTATCAATCATTTACCTCCTTCTTTACAACCTCAATCTCGTAAGAACCCAACTAATGAGTTTATCAATTCTATGATTATTCCTAATAATCCATCTTCCCAATCTTCCTCTAGTGACATAGTGGTTAAATCCCTCCATATTGATCTTCATAAACCCAATTATTATGTGGAAATATTCTTTAAATGACCCAGTCTTAGTTGGTTATGATCAAGCTAAGGATGTGGAAAGACTTCATTGACAATTCTTACTTTAACATTCCTATAGTGTGATTTACATTCTCATCATAATAATTTATTTGATAGCATTACTCTTTCTCTCTCTACTTTACCTGATGTCATTCATTATTCATTTGATTTTTTTAGATCATAGATGGAGTGTATTCTAGTTTCTTCATGAAATACCTTAGTTACTCATGAGCCTCTTTGGAGCATTATCCTTAACTAATGTATGGCAAGATATTATCAATTTTTGAGATTATTTGATCCTTTGAGTACACTTACTATTGAGATGTTTGCTACCCTATTACAACTCGCATTGTGGTAATCTCCTAAATAAGTAGATATAGTGCTAGTTCATGAACTTGACCTTAGATGATTTTATGATGATGACTTCTTTTATGAGGTTCAAGGTATAACTTTGTATGACTCTCCATCTATGATTGATTAAATTTCTCACCCACCCACTCTATCAAAATATTTATATTGTGAGTTTAAAAATATAGTCATTGGGACATAGATTATCGAACATACTAAAGATTATTATCAAAAAATAAGTTTTAAGGATAAATACCCACCATAAATAGTCAAATGCATTATTAAACTACTCATATGAACATTTATTATTTTGATGGTCTGAAAATGTATTATTTTACTCATTATCAAGCTCTTTAATAATACTTAGATGCATGTTGTCTGAAATCAACCCATTCTTATAGCATTACAAATATGATAGTTCTAAAAATATATCCATATTACATCCTCAAATAATGAGAAGTATATTTTTTGTGGCATAAATGTTATACTCATCATACCAATAAATTTAGTGCACTTCAATAACATTCTCATGAATTTTCAAAGCATGCACCTCTACCTTCTCATCGGTCTTCTTAGGGTCATTCTCGAATGAAGAGGCATCCTTCTCCTTAACTCAAGAATCTTAGTAGATCAGATACATCAATAACCTAATGTTTTAGGTTCCTAAAAAATTGTTCTTTATATGAGGCCATACACCCATATTATTATTATAGTATTCCTACATTCTCCATAGAGATCTTTTGCTAGGTATTCCTTGCAAAAATCTTCAAGAGAGTAGAAAAGACTATGATCAGTGTTAGATACTAGTTACAAAAAGAATTTTTAGATTTTATTAATGATGTATGTCAAGAAATATATCATAATTTGTGAGCATATGTTTGAGTCATATCATATTATTTTTCACATTACCGTATGAGTGGATTTCATTTTTCATTAGTTATACATTTGTTATGCCTTGTTTTACACATCTCATTTATATCATTGTTATTTATTTTTTAGTAATTTAATTTTTAACATAATTTATCTCATTTATGTCTTATTATATCACATTTATTTTGTCCTTTATTTCTCTTTTACAAATTAGGTATCATCTTTGGTTTTTCATTTGTAACATTATTTTATAATTTTACCTTAGTTTCATTATGATTCTTAGGCCACCACTTAATATCTTCCTATTTTAGGATGACCATTTTACTATCCCTCTTTTTTTGGATGACCAATTACTTTCCCCTATTCTAGGATGATCATTTTATTTCCCCATATTTTTTTATGACTACTTATTTTCCCCCTCTTTTGGGTGACTACTACTCTCATAGTGCTTGTAATATATCCCTTGTACGTTCATACAACTTCCTTAGTGACATTATTACCATATCATAACCTTTTTCATTTTGAAACACTATTTTACTTCATTATGATTAGTTATGACCATATTCATCATTGTATAATTATTATTACGTGTATGGATATTTCATGATTTACTCTTTTTTTCCTTTCACTTGAGGTATATGTAGGTTGGTTTTGAGATTTCACACTTGCATGTGGGCATGTAAAGGAGTATTTAGGAACCATTATCTATATGTCTTTCTCTTTAGTATAAAAGTTTAAGATCTCTCGTGTTAGTTACCTATTTTCATCCATATTTAGTATTTTGAATATGCATAGAGGAAGAACAAAAAAATCTTTAAAAAATTAAAAGCCATATCATAAGAAAAGGTAATTTTAAAAGGAAAATTATATATTAAAATTTATATCACACAAAAATATGTGATATTTGTATGGCACATATCCTATCTTAATAAAATATCAAACTCCATAATTATCCTCATGATATATTTGAGGTCTATTAGGGTGCAGTAGGCCAATAAACTAGGTAGGAGGTCTTATATAATTGTATCATTTTATATTCCTATATTCTAGTTCCACATATATTCTTACATATGTATCAAATATTCACAATAGTTCGATGACTTTTTAAGGGTCCTAAAAAGTGAAGAACATGTTGTGGGAAGGTATAATCATTTTAATTCCATGAATATATCATTCATGGGATGATATGTATACCTTAGTTTTTATCCCAATCCTTGTGTTTACTAGTTGGAGTGTCCTAGGTCCTTGATGTTTATATTTTTTAGTCTTGTCAACTTATTTAGAGTGCTTCATGCTCGCTAAGAATTTCCATATCACTTATGTGACACCTCAAATTCCTTATTCACATCATATTTTTTCAAATATCCCCTTGTTTTATATAAATTTAAAATGATTATATCCTTTATCACACCTCTTACTTATGCCTCTTGACTTTGCATTTGTAATTTTAAAGTATAAGATTGAGGGAATCTAATCAGACCACTCTTCAAAAAAATCCATCCTATTTTCAAGCAACCATTAATTTATAATATGGTTACTTGGTTTTATCTCATTATATGCACCCTTTGGTTTAAATTTACTTATTATTTTTAGGTTTTAGTTTGTTAGCTGTGATGATAAAAATCAAACCACCAATTAAATTGATGCAAGACCAATCTCTCACATACAACCCAACATACCTACTCCATATGGCAGGAAATTATTTTATTGACTATTATAAATATATTAATTATAAAAACCAAGGTATTTAATTTTGGAAAGGCATATGCAATATTTATGAAACACTAATTATTTCAAGAGATTGAGGGAATATATGTTGCATATAGGAAACACTCTTGTGTAAAGTAAATTGCATGAAAGTAAAATGATGGGAAATTAAATCACACTTGATTTAATTAAAATGAAAAATTGATAGAATAGAAATGGACTTTTTATTTTATATATTTATAATTTTCCATAATAATTAAGAACACTAACACAAATATTATTTTTTTATTGTCTTAACTAAGAAACTAAACATGCATATAAATCAAACATAAAATATACTTACATAGAAAAAATTAAAACTATAATAATAGTTCATGATATTTACCACAAATCCTAACAAGGGTGCCCTCATTGGTCAAATATGAGATCAAAATCTTTCATTAATACAACTTATCAAGGACCATTATAGATAATATGGACTTATGCCCCTTAAAGTAGACTAGAGAAAATTTAATAAAAATAATAATTTTAATATATTCTAAATAAACTAAACTAGGAGTATGTTAATAATTTGGATATATTCCCCATATATTTCATCAAAAATGATTTAGAACTAAAATTTTCAAATAATTTTAACTTATTTATAATAGTTTTTTTTAGAGTTAGACTAGTAATAGGTCCAAATTATTCAAAATTGTGCCTTATCTTTAATTCAAACCAATTCTACTTGCATTAAATATCTTGTATCAATATGGGTATTACTATAGAAAATATTATAAAGATTTAAAATTTTGATTCATATGTTTTGACAACAATAATGATTTTTTTACTTCTTATAAAACCTTTATCAGTTATGACAAATTCTCTTAAATAGAAGATGCATGCTTATTATTTATTTGTGATTTAGGAAGATAATTTATTGAACATATATGGAAAACCAAGTAGTTTTATAAATAAAATATAATTTGGTTACATAGTTATAATATTACTTAAATATAATCCATAGGGTCTCAACAATACATCACCAAAATATAATTTTGGGGTCTATTCTAAATCATGGATAACAACATAATTTTGTATGTAAAACTCACATAACTAATTTTTATCTTACAGAGTGCTATTTTTTTATAACTCAAAGAAAGAATGATAATCACTCACTAATTTTACAAGATCATAATAAGTTATCATAAAATTAAACCTTACCCATTATTCTTCAAGATATATAGCATAGGTCTTAGTAGGTGGTCTAAAATTCATGAGTTATACTATCATCTAACTTATATCCTCAACCTTTTATTTAAATATTTTGAGTTGTGAGTCATTATCATTTTATTTCTTGTTCAAATGCTCATTTTATTCCTTTAATAGGCTTAAATTTATATTTAGTTGGAGTTATAATGTCTATATTTTAACATCTCTTTTGAGTAATAATTATTGTTGACTCAACCCTACTATTTGAATGGTAATGGATGAGAAATTCTACTTGGTTTGATTGGAAATGGATAAAATTTTCCTTTTAACCCTTCCTTCAACCATACAATATTCTTCTTCTATAGTTTGAACTCTAAGGACTTGTATATGTATACTCTCTTCTTCTATCACCCTAGCCAAAGCATCTAATCCATTTTAATTATCCTCTAACTCTTTGATCCATAATTTAATGGTTTATATTTCCCTAAGAGAATATAATTTTTTTATTTGATCCTTTTTATAGATGTACAAGGGTTTCTTGTTCTTTTTTATCCATTTTACTTTCAGTGGGATGCTCCTCCATTGATTCTTATTTTATATAGTTTTTAGAGTTCTCCAATAATCCATTTCTTAAAAATATGGAACTTTAGAATTGGACTGGATAGAGTTATCTCCATTTAAGATACTAAAAAAAATTCATCCTTTTCTTCACTAAAATATTCATCTTCTTCAGGTGATTATTTTCTTTCTATCTAGATTACAACTAGTTTTATAGAGGTGTGTTCCCTAGATATAATTCACCTGATCCTTTGATATTATATCCTTGGAGCCTATGAATATGAGATATTTTGAATCTTCCTTGGTTTGTATGTGTAAATAACATCCTTAGTCCTCTTATTTATGTGATATTATAAGGAAGGTGTTACAATAAACTTCCTTCTCCTTCTCCTCTCAAGTCTCTCTTTTTATTCTTTTATATCCTCTACTTGTTCTTAAAAAATTTGTTCCCCAATTTTGTATTGTTTTTCCTCAACCAATTTATCATGTTTTTCACCAAACACTTATTTTTTATCCTCATCAAGTAGTTATTACATGTATAAAAATTCATCTCAAGTTATGTTTGGTCTCTTGTCTCTTAAATAATTTTTCACAATTAGTTGGAGTAAATAGTGGCAAGTCAAAGATTTTATATTCCATTTTTGATACTCCTCTTCCATTATCCTATACATTTTTAACATAAATTTAGGTATATTTATCTTTCTTTCATTCCTAAGATGATTTAGGATCATTAATTACTTTACATAAATCATGGAATGTCTACCTTCACTACTCAAGTAGTTGATGATATACAAGACAACTTTAGCCCATAAAAAAGGTAAAGAAGAGCATAATGTACCTTGTTTGGATAATTATAACAATTTTCCTTCTTCACATAATGTGTTTATTATCATGGATGCATTGTATTTATTATACCATTTATCTCATTATTATCATAATGTAATGACTTTTTCCAACAATTATTTAGATACATCTACCTATAGCCATTTAGTAGTGGTTACATCATTTATTAGTGTTTCTACAAACTCATGAAATTTCATCATCAAACCCTATCAATATCTCAGAGTAAATCATCCATCTTGCATCATGAAATATGTCTAAATTTTATCTATGTTGTTTCAATTATGTGAGGTTTGTTGGATCTCATATAAATACATCACCACCCACATCACTAAATTATTATTTCTTACAACAAGAAATGATTGTGTTTATATTTGGACACAAGTAAGCAGTGAATTATATGATGTATGATGTGTATATTATCACTTAGGGTTATTAATTCCTTATATATCATGAGACATCAATACTTTTCCCTGATTTCATACTTGAGTTCTAACTTATAACCTTAATGAGACATTCCACATGCCTGTAGCATTGATTGAGATCATGTAGCATCCTGTGGAATACTCTCCTAGGATAAGATATCACTCATCCATGAGTAACTAACTTATAAATGTATATCATGTGAATGAGAAGAAATTATTAGATGTGACATGAGTGATGGTGATAAAGGTTAATGTGACAAGTGGAATTGAAAACAAAATATTTAGTCTTTATTTATCCCAGAGTTTTAGACTTTGTACTTCTAATAATCATGGAAAATAAATTTAAATGTTTAAATGGAAAAAAATTATTTATTCAAAGAAAATGAATGTCACAATTCCCTTTATATGCTTTTGTTTATCAATATTTTCAAATGTGATTTCTAACATTGATGATTGGATCATGTTTTGTTTCATATGGAGTATCCATACAAGATGTAATAATGAATAATGTCCTATCTATTGGAGTGAAGACTAGAAGAATTATGACTAAATTGGTGATCATGAAGAGCTTAGAGTGGACATTGGTATTAAAATTAACTTTTTGTAGTAGTGGTGACCATCTACCTAAAGCAAAACTTAAAATTTTTTGTAGTAGTTGTCTTGATTTAGGGTTGCTAGAAGGTGATTACTAAAAAGATGATATCAATGATTATTTTCAATGACCTTCAATTTTAGTGTCTAGTTGGCCTTAAAAAATGTTGAAATAGAGTCTAACATGGCCAATAATGTAAATGAAAATATATCCTTGAGTAAATATGTTGATAGTTAAGTCAAATAAATGTGTGGAAATAGGAATAAACTAGTTAGATGATAAAAATGACTATGAGTGAAGACCTAATACATCCCTAAGGAGTATACATTAGTTCACTAACACACTTTGGAAATTTATGTTACAAGTAATCATAATTTATAACTTTAAGTTATAGATATGAGACTTATTGTAGACTTTTACAATGTCCTATAGTATTTGTCATCATATTTTAGATTAGACACATCCTATAGAATTTGTAAAACAACCCATAGTAATTGGGAGTGAACCTATAACATATTGAATTGAGTCCATATCATCTTATACATATCCTATAAAAATTAATATGTAACCTATACCATTAATATACAATCTAAGATAGTCTAACAGAGCTCTTTATAAAATATGTACAAGGCTTATGAAGGTGCTAGGATCAAAGAGAGGAGAATGAAAAGATGTTAGTGATTTTTTTTCTTATTTTTAATTTATTTTTAATTTTTCTTTTGAGAATCCAAAAATATATTTTTATTCTCAAGACCTTTGATTAATTCTTTTAGTGAGCTAGTAAACTAGTTTTTACCTAGGGCTACTAGCAATGCCCAAAGGTTTTCATTATTAGACTTTATAGTTTCTAAACTATGATTAACTAATAAGCTTTATAATAATAATGTCTAGTTATCCCTTATTCATCATAAAAATAAAATTTTGACCAAGATAAGATATCATGCTTACCCTTTATCTATGGAAAGTGAGGGTGAGTTGTAATTCTTGAGTAGTAGTTGAATAAGATCATTCAAGGACTGTAGTGTATGAAGAGTGTGTTCCACTACCATTTTCATCTCCATGAAAGATTATTATTTTTCACTGATACTATTTATAAATTCTTCCTTGGAGAGTGATTTAGTATATATCTAGAGACAGTGACCATTAACCTATAAAGAGGACCTTACTAGATCAATTATTCATATCTTGGCTTCTCTATTATCAAACACTTTCTCAATCTCATAAGGACCATGCCATATTTTTATAAAATGTATTTTATGGTACTTTTACTTTGAATCATAGATCAGGGCCAATATAATTATTCAAATTATCTATTCTTAATGAATTTATCATGTCATCTCACTCTTTGCTATTTCATTATATATGTATGTTTTAGTGTTTCCCTTCAAAACTCATCAAATCCATTAAGATATGTTATCCTATCATTTTATGCTATAGTGAGATATAAGAAAAGTTCAAGGGTAGTCATCAAGGTTTCATCTCAAATTCTAAGGGAAGAAAAAATTTCTTGCAATATACTACCTCATATGGTGTAAACCTAGTGGTAGTCTTCCATGTTGTTCAATATTTCCATAAAGCTTCAGGAAGACATGTTACCTAATATTTTTGGTGTACTACAATCTTTTTAGGAAAATATTATCCAACTATCTATTTGTGGCTTCTACTTCTCCATTAGACTGAGGATGATATGGATTATAATTCTTGTGTTAAATCTCATACTCATGTACAAGGGATGAAATCAGGTCTAATGTAAATCCCAATCCTTGATTAGTAACTATTTTTATTGGTACTTTATATCTACTTATTATAAACTCTAAAATTGCATTTTTTAGTGTTTTCTCCTCTACCAATTTAGTTAATTAGTATGTACATACAATTATATACTTATAGTTATCATAATTTGGGTCTATAAACTTAACAAAATCAATCCCTCACTTGTCAAAATCCTCAACTACCAGCTGAGTTTGTAGTGGAAAATCATAAAAACATGTGGCTTTCCCCATACATTGGCACTGATCACATTGATAGGTATACAAGAGGGCATATATATGTAAGATTGGATAACATTATCTTATAATTAGGATCTTGGATTTATCTTCTTAACATAAATATGTATCCCTTGGGATTCTATCATGACATCCCATATTTTCTATTATTATTTAAGCATTTTTTGATGTATTTTAAATTATGGTAAATTTATATGAGCTTCAAGTTATTTAATACATATTAATTTATATTATAATTTACTTATTTAGTTTTATTTTATTTAAGATATATATTACTAGTGTTGTTGATGTCATTTTTCATGGTTACAAGTGTTTCTATTGGTATGAGTTAGGTTGGGAATTGCAATATCTCCTCTAAAACTATGCTTAGCCTATACACGTATATGATTGTAATAAATTTATGAATGACATCCTATATATTATACAATAATTTCCATTTTTTTATTTTTGTATCTCAACATGTCTTGTATTATGGACTCTTTTGCATTATACATTTGATTGTTTGGTGACTATTTTTTGTGTTGTCTTTCATGTGCAATATAATATGTCTTGTGTTAAATTGAAAAATAAATAAGTGATAATTTATGATAATAATAATAATGAAATTTATATATATGACTAAGCCTAGAATGCATAAGCATTTTGTTTAAAAAATAATGAAAATAATCTCATGTCCTGAATTGTTATCAAGTATGTTGAAGGTTACATGGACCTGTAGACTATTATTTATCATCATGGTTGCTGGTGAATTGTCAACAATCAAAGGACTTGGACCATGTAAATTATTATTTTAAATTCACTTGGGACTTTAACCATGGAATAATTATTAAAATTCACTTGGGACTTTGGCATTGAAAACAATATTGCGATTGTTGGCATTTGATGCATGCATTGTATAGGAGTTTGACTTTAAAGCAAATGTAATAAATGATTAGGGTTTTAGGGAATCACTAAATGTCACTTTGGTTCTATTACTCATAGTGATTTCATAGTTTTATGCCTCACAAACTCAAGATTGGTGGTCTTTTTGTAGAATAGAAATATTAGTTCTGACCACGAAAAATTGTGTACTTATTCAAGTTATAATGATAACCCAAATATGCTTGTAAATTTTAAATGGAAATATTTGGTGGACATAGTGGGGAAGAAAATAAAAAAAAGGAGAAAATAAAAAATAGGGAAGAAGAAGGATAATTGAGAGGAGAAGGTAGAATAATTGATAAACTTGGTTGTAGGTACTTCTTCTAACATATAAATTTTAATAAGTATTTGATTTTTTGGTTTTATTTTTGTGGGGGGTTAATGAAAAGTATGATATGGAATTTTAGTTTGAATGGAAAACCCAAAATGTTTATAGGAAGAATTTGATTCCTTATTGAACGTAGGCATTCATTCTTGTATGCAAAGAGTTTATTTCAAATGGAAACTTTTCCCAATGAAACAAATTGATGGGTGAGGTCATTTGAGCTCTACCTCACCCTTAGATGGTATATAAATAGGTTTAGTGAAGTGTATTTGTGTTCATTTCCACTTATGACTGTGTATGTGTGTTTTTGCATTCACATTTTGAATTGGGTCTATTATTACTTTACATTAGTGTTATTTTATATTATTATTTATTTGCATTTATTGTGAAACTTTTATTCAAGCATGGATGTGTTATGGTAGAATTTTGGATTATTATACTTTTTATTTTGCCTACTAAGTAAATCCTATCATAAGTCTTGGATCTCATTCATAAGTTTTTATTATTGTCATATTATTCTATGTGTTAGGTGTTAGTGCCAAAAATTATATTGAAGAAATTGGGACCTTGTCAAGTGTGAATGCCTAAGTTTCTTTCCAAATTATAGTTTTCAAGTGTTCATTGGTTTGTTAGAGGTCAAGTTTAACAAATCATGTATGTGCACTTTGAGAAACCATCATTCCAATAGCCATAGCCTAAAACCCTTGATTTATAATCAATCATAAGAAGGAATGTTTTAATATGATATAGACTTAGTTGTATTTATTATATTAAGGATTGATCATGTTTATTAACATGACCAAAACTTAATAAAAAAATGTTTCATGTTTGGTCCCTTTTACTTCCTATAGCCTGGTTCCTTTTATTTTATTTACATGATCTAGCTAATGCTTGTGGTCCACTTCATTTGTTAACATGTTCCAAATAAAGTTTGGTCCCTTTGTTTTAGACTTAGCATAACATTTTGCAAGTCCTTTTACTTCAGGAATTTTGCTTGCACAAAAACCCTGACAGAAGTCAATTATCTCAATAAAATGTAAAGTTTTTTTTCTTTGGGGAAAATTTTAATCCCATATATTATTTGAGTGATTTTTTTTGAAATTTCTAAAATAACTGTCCTGATGAAGACAAAAATGACCAAGTCCAAATTTGTTTCAAGCAAATTTCCTATAGAAAAATATTAAAGGATTTAATTCCATCAGACAAATTACCTATGATAAAAATCCTAAAGGTGATAAATCCTATAGATAAATTATGAAGAACAAAGTCCCAAAAGAAAGCAAAAGCCAAAAATAAAAGTCCCAAAGAAATTCATCAAAGTACTGTGATGGCCATGTGGATGTCATTGACAATTGCATAGAAGTCAAATTTAAGCTCAATGATAACCCATTAGGGATTAAATTTGATGGTCGCATAAACATCATTGATTATCATATGAATATCAAATAATGAGCATGTAGACATCAAATTTAATCCATTGTAATTATCTATTAAGGGCTTAAATTTGATATTCACATGAATGTCATTGATGATCAAGTGAATGTCAAATGATGGGCACATAGACGTCAAATTTAAGCCATGAAAACTATCAATTAGGGCTTAAATTTGATGTTCATACAACCATAAAATATTTTCACATGAACATTAGATGATGATGGCATGAACATAAAATTTAAGCCATAGTGGACAACTAATGGCATTTGAGCATTTAGATTTGGATCAATGGTCCATGTCAATCTATGCACATAGATAGATCAATTTCACAAGTGAGAGCTGACTCATCAAAGAGATCAAAACCTATAAAAAAGTGGCACATGTATAATGGGTGATAAAGGTCACATTTCAAGATAAGGAATAACATGACATGGTGAATTCCACATAGGCATACACATCAACATTAGAGATCCTATACAAATGAAAATTATGGGAGTTTTTGCCATTAATAATAAATTGAATAGGTAGGTTGTAGATGAGTCATGGAAGATCTAATAGAATTTTAAATGCAATTGCAATTTGACTGTATATATATAATTCCTTTATCTAGAAGCTCATTATGATAATATTTTCATTTTGTCCATCAGCATTTAAAAATTTAGGAATGAAGATCACAATTTAGTTCCTAGGGTTAATGTAAACAATGTAGAAGCTAAACATTTAATAGGTCATTAGTTTCTTTGTAGGGAAGGAGATCAAGAGCATTTATTAAAGTATAAAGTTAGGATAAAGGAATAGGTCTTTAGACATGTCAAATGTTAATTCTAAAGTGTGACCTTGATAAATGGACAATGCATAAAGCCCATTTATAGATGCAAAATAAATGTATTGCTTATTTGTAATATAATTAAAGAATTAGGGCCATTATAATCTATTTGTTACTTAAATTATAGTTGGAAGTTTGAAGATAGATGGATGGAACATGTATTTTGACAAATCAACAGTAATGATAAGAACTCGAGTAAAATTTGTACATAAGAAAAGGAGTCATAAAATTGAAATATCTAGGCATAACATATTATATTTCAACATATATTTTATAACCCCTTATGTGCTCATTTGAGATTTCCCTATGGGAGCTTCCTATGGAGACCATAAGTATACAATGCAACTTGGAAATTTTCAAATAAGAAAATGGGACCAAATTTTCCCTAATAGGTCCATGGTAAGAATAATGTGTTTATGCATTTAAAAAGGACAAAAGGAAAAAAGGAAAAAATATGTGAAAAGGCATATTTTAGGAAAATGAGGCCAAATTTTCCCCAATAGGTCCATGGTTGTTAAAAAGGGAAAATTTGCACAAAGGGATAAATTGCAGAATGAGCAAATATGTGAAAATGTAGATTGGAGCCAAATGGGTTAAAAAGGTAATTTGACCCAAGTTTAGTACTTTTCATCTACTTTGTTTGTTCAAGATCCTTCATGTGAAATATATTTCATGTTTTCAAGATCAAAATGGATCACTCCAAGGATAATATTCAAGTAGCCATGAATCAAAAATATTTTCAAGCCATCATCACAAGGTAATGGGTTTTCTTTGGCATACACAGGAGAAAGGTAGTTATCCAAAAGATTCTAAATTTTCCATTAATTAAAAAAAAAACATCTCCAAGTAGTTGTACACGAGGACAAATTCTATTTGTCTACTCAAATAAATATTCTCTTTCTATCTCATGTGGACAACATCTCCCACCATAAAAATCAAATGATATGATCCATGTCTTCATCATTTCTTATAGAGGAAGTCACAAAGATCATTTTTATTATAGTTACATGAAGATTTTAGGTGTGACAAGGAATATTTTATAGATAGGATCATCATGGTAGGAATTTAGCACTTGTATATTTTAAATGGGTAAAAAAAATATTAATAGAAAGATTGTATTCTATTCAAGAGGTTGGGTTGGACATAGGTTGGTTAGCTATTATGTTTGTCATTGTGGTCACTATTATTGGTCTTTGGTTCTTACTTAGTATAGGCTCTTCCACATTTTGGGATCACTATTATGTGCATTTCATCTCTATTGCTAAAGTGGTTATAATTTTACAACCATTAGAAATCTCTAAGAGCTTCTCTATATGTCTCCCCTATCCATCATGGACTAAATCCACTATTCTTGTCCCCATGGCAGTATTTTGAAACACTGATGTGTGTAATATCTTCTTTAAAAGTTAATGAAAGTACTTTTGGTTATTTGCTATTTTATGTTGATGAAGTGAAATAATATGTCTTGAAATTTTTTTTGATCAAATATCTTATTCTATGCTCATTATTGATTATTATCTTGGATTATAAATCCATTTCTACATTATATTTGGGAATACATTATTGAATAACCTATTACGGCACCCTATGTTTATGGATTTAATGGGAAAAGGTAGGTGATATTATAGTTTTAGTGTATGTTCTAGGATCTCAAGGATCATTTGTGTATTTGCATTTTATTAGCACCAATAAGTGCAAATCACTCCTAGTAGTTCTATTAGCTTTTATTTAAATTTTTTTGTGTCTTTATAATAAGTGATGGCATGAATTTTGAAATAATCCCTATTGATTGAAAGCCACCAACACACTACCATTCCCTTCCCCTTTTTATAATCATCTAACTCACCCTACCCTACCCTACCCTACAAATAATACACCCCTTACATATTATAAGTGTTATTTTCCTTTAAAATGCATAATATCTTGCATATTTGAAATGTATTTATAGTTTGTGCTTTAAATTATAATGCTACAGTTCTCCATTTGACCCCTATTATTGGATATTTTATAGAGTGAAGATTGCAATCATCTCCTCATCTGTCTTTAGTATCTCATATATGACTTAAAACATTTATGCATTTCATGTGACAAACCTTTAGGGTGAAGTGTGTAAACTTGGTTATGCCTTGGTCATAATTTTTCCTTGTGCCAAAAATCCCCATAGAGATTGAATCACAAAATCTCTCCATGGATGCAAGTTATTCCATAGGTCCTCTCACCTTGGTTTAGGCAAAGCCAAAAGTAGAAAGGATCTAACCATACCCTTTATAGGTGCTTCTTAGTAATTTTCTACATTCAGTCTGATCTTGATGTAAAACCCTTCCTTGGATATAATGACATACTAGAAATTTTTTCATCATTACTTGTCATTTTCTCTCAAGTGTTCAAGGCCAAGTATATGAGGTGTATAACTGGGAACCAACACTCTTCCTAGAACCATTGTTGGGGAATTGAATTGAAATCCTGGTCACTTATGTTTCTAGGGACTCTTGCATAGAGATGTAAATTCTTTGTTTGAAATTTTCTCTACCTACCTGTGATATTTTGACTATCTTTGGTGCATCAACGTCACTAACACTGCTATTAACACTATTGCTAGGGATTAAATTGAAGTCTTAGTCACTTGTATTATTGGATACTCTTACGGAGAGCTATAAATGTTTTGTTTGAAAATTTTTGTACCTATCTATGTTATTTTGATTATATTTGGTACATCAATATCACTAATACTCTTTTTGGCATCATTATTGAGGACACTTATCACCTGTGTTGTCGAGGAGTCTTACAAACAGCTAGATCTATAAGTAACTTATGTTGTGAAGTTCTCTATTGATATTTTCTTTATATCTTTGTTGTCAAAACTACAATACTTTACTAGGGGCATTCTATGATTTTGAGTTTTGATAATTTAACATATACTAAGTTTGTTAAAATGAGATAGAAATTTATCATGTTTTGCAGTGGTTTTCACTATTTGAACATGAATCTGAAATTTTCATGGTCTTTGCTTTCATATAGCATCACTAAATTCAGAAACATATGGTTTCAATGTGTATCACTTCAAGTTTATAAATGGTTATATTTTAGAACTTTGCTTCTAGCGATGACTTCAAGACATCATATAGTTTCAAAGAAAGATTAGTGCCCATCTTCAATGTCTTCATCTTTGAGATTTCTTTTTCTTGCAAATATAAAAGGACTAAGGTCATATTTCAATGGTAAATCATCTAATAAACTTGTCTTGCCTCTAAGTGTTCATCAAAGAAGGAGACAAGTTTGGAGGCTTGTTGAAGAACTAAGTATAGCTATTAGAGATTGTGTGGGCTATCAAAATTTTGGTAATCTTGAGATTTTATTTGTTGAATTTCCTATTGATAAAGATTATCATAATTCTTCTAATCATAGCTCTTCAATGATTCAAAACCTTACAACCCCATTTACTATCTGGATCCCTTTCAACCAATTAAATCCCCTCCCAAGTTTGATCCACCAAGTCCACCTCATTCATCCCCTCATATCCATTTTCCATTTGTTCTTAAACTTACCACTGAATCAATTATGATGCATAGATATCAAAATGAGAATGATCATCCTGAATTTAGTATTCTTAGATTTAGACCTATAAATATTGATGAGATGGAAGGTTATCCTAATGAAGTCCCAAATGAAATAAGGAAATGCCTTCCAAGATTCCAAGGGAACAATGTAGTTAGTGGTGATCATCTTTTGAGGTATTTTCAAAATATTATTGAAGATTATGAGGTTGAATATAAGGATGTGTGAGTTAATTTATTTGTGCACATGCTGGAGGAAGATGCTCATGAGTGGTTCGATTCTCTTCCCTATGGATGTATTGATTCATGAGAAGAAATGAATAATGTTTTTAGAATTTAGTATGGTACTAGAATTGATTCAAGGTTCCTTTTATCTAAATTTTAAAACATTAGAAAGAACCCTAATGAGTGTATGTAGGACTTTAACACAAGGTTCAACAAATATATGATGTGGTTTCTTGAAAACATCAGGCCTAATGAGATAACATGCTTGATCAAATACTAAGATGAATTTGATAAGAGGGATGAATATTAATTGAGGGACAAGGATCACATGAACCTATAATTGGCATTTAATAGGACCATCCAAATTGAGAGTGAAATAAAGGCTGTGGGTATGCCCTTGAATAGTAGGCTGATGCAAAGTTGGTTGATCCAGAAAAGACATAATCCAAGGTAGAAAGGTTTGATGAAGATGTTAATACTTTGGCCTCCCCTATTAAAAAGATGTCTTACAAGTTGGTTAAAGATAACAAGGGGTTGCCTCATAGGCTTACATGTGATATTAGAAGTCAAAATAGAGGAGTTGTAAAGGAAGTGCTTGAACTATTACATACTAAGGTAAATGTTTTGAATTATGATTTAGACATTAATTAGTGTGACAAGTGCTAACTTCCACATTCCCCACATGAAACAATTGATCCAAGTAATGAAGATGTAGTTGATTCTAAGTCTGCATTTGATGGTGATCATGATATAATGATGTTCAATTATCAAGACTCCCTAGTAAGTTTTCTACCTCCATGGAAATGATGGATGCTACTATTGTTGATTAATTTTGGAGTACAGTCATGAATGTACCAACATATGAATTTGCTTGTGATGATAATGTGACATAATCAAATGAGTTACCCAATCATGATGTAATTGAAGATTAGAAGTCTTCTTTGAAATAAGTGTTAGACATGGATGTATAATTAGGTGACTCTATTGGGAATGTGGTTGTTGTTAAGCAACTAATAGTTCTTGATGCTAGGGTTGACAACAAGGGTGTTGTTTGGAAGATGTCATTCAATAAAGATGGGGTTATATTTTATTCCCTAGAAGATGAAAAGTTCAAGACCCTTTTCAAGTAGTACTTTGAGTATAGGAATAACATTATTGATCTTGAATCACTCTTATTTGGTACTCATGTGATTGTAGCCAAGAAAGAATTTATTTATAGCTACTAAAGGAGTACTAGGACTTTTTGGCTTGGTATTATCTAGATTTGAGACCATGTAAGGAGTATCTATTTTAATATTTCATCCTATTATAGCCTAGTAGTAGTAACTTCAAGTAAGTGTAGAGATTATTTTACTTCATCATTTCCACCAATCTGTTGGAAAAGTTCAAGAAGTTAAGGGATGGAAAAATTGTAAAATTGTCAGTAAATGGTAAACATCTAAAACATTTCCTTAATTGAGCCCATACCTAAATTATATAGTGTTTTATCCTTCTTTTTTATTGCTTTGTCACTCCTCTATTTTGGGACTTGTTTGTATAATTTATCTTCATGTGTTCATTTCCAGATCTTCTTGATTTGTTTTTCCCAATTCTACCATGTTTTGTTGAGCCTTCATAAGCATGTTGGTAAAATGTTAAGTCTTAAATCTGTGACCTAATGGATTGGCACCTGGTCTTACATTTTGGGGTTATTAACACACCTTCAAGGGGTATTCATCCCTAGGTGAGGGTTAGTGTTAGTGACCAAAATTTCACTAAAGAAATTATGCCCTCTCCAAGTTTGAATTCCTAAGTTTATTTACCAATTCAATTTTTCAAGTTTCTATTGGTTTGTAAGAGGTTGAGTTTAAAAAATCATGTATGTGCACTTTTATATACCATCATTCTAATTGCCCTATCTTGGACCCCCTAATTTAGAAGTAATCTTAAGTAGGAATATTTTAATATGTTATGGAATTAGTTTTATTTTTTATATTAAGACTTTTTCATGTTTTCTAACATGACCAAACCTTAATAAACTAGGGTCATGTTTTGTCCCTTTGACTTCCTATAGCATGATCCCTTTTATTTTATGTACATGGTTTAGTTAATGCCCATAGTCCACTTCATTTGTTAGCATGGTCTGAAAAAATCTTGGTCCCTTTATTTTACA
Organism: Torreya grandis; assembly: GCA_037957365.1. Taxonomy (NCBI): domain Eukaryota; kingdom Viridiplantae; phylum Streptophyta; class Pinopsida; order Cupressales; family Taxaceae; genus Torreya; species Torreya grandis. The sequence goes on along the minus strand of JARHVA010008616.1, from coordinate 297,626 downwards.
CTTAGTGTAAAAGCCTATAGGACCTTTTCCTTTAAGCACTTTGCCTACATAAAAAGTCAAAAAAATGTTAAATGCCTTAGCAAAATGTCAAGTTATTTTTCTTTAGGGAAAATGTTAAGCCTCAGGAAAATTGTTTTGGACAAAATTTCTATAAAAAATCTCCCAACAAAGACAAAAATGACTTAGTCCAAATTTATTTCAAGCAAATTTTCTAAAGAAAAAAGCCCAAAGGAATTAATTTCATCAGACAATTTACCCATAGAAAAAAGCCCAAGGGTACTCAATACTACCAATAAAATGTGCAGAACAAAAGTCCTATAGAATATAAAGGCCGCATGAAATCAAACATTGAAATAAAAAGTCCTAATAGTGTGATGGCTATGTAGATATCATTGATGGTCATGTAGACATAAAAATTAGGCTCAACAATCACCCACTTAGGGTTAAATTTGATATCATGTAGATGTAATTTATGGTCATACAAACATCAAATGATAGGTACATAGAAGTCAAATTTGAGCCATGGAAATTATCTATCAAGGGATTAAATTTAATGATCATGCAGAAGTCATTGATGGTCATGTGGACATAAAATTATAGGTGTGCAAATGTCAAATTTAAGCCATAAAAACTATCAATTAGGGTTTAAATTTGATGATCACATGCCCATCAAATACATGCATATGGATGTTATATGATGGGTGCATGGAAGTCAAATTTAAGCCATAGTGGACAGTAAATAGCATTTAAGCATTCAAATCTAGATCGATGGTTTGTATTGATTAGTGCACATGGATCGAAAGTGTGAGTGAGAACTGACTCATCAAAGGGATCAAAACATGTAAGAAAGTGACATGTGTCTAATGGGTGATAAAGGTCACATTTCAAGATAAGGAACAACATGACATGGTGAATGCCACATAGGCATACACATCAACATTAGAGATCTTGTGCAAAGAAAAATAATGGGAGATTTCACCATTAATAACATTTTGACTAGGTAGCTTACAGATGAGTTATGAGAGCACCATTAGAAGTTTGAAGGAAATTACAAGTTGACTAGATATCTATAGGTCCTTTATCTAAAATCTCATTATGATAATATTACCCTTCTATCTATGAACATTTAAAAATTTAGGAATGAATATCATAATTTAGTTCCCATGGTTACTGTAAACAATGCAAAAGTTGAACATTTAAGAGGTCACTAGTTTTTCTATAGGGAAGGAGATCGAGAGAATTTATTAAAGTATAAAGTTAAGAGAAAGGAATAAGTCTCCAGACATATCAAATGTTAATCTTAAAGTCTAACCTTGATAAATTGGAAATGAATAAATTCCATTTGTAGATGCAGAACAAATGCATTGCCTATTTGCAATATAATTTAAGAATGAGATCCATTATGTTCTATTGAATGTTTAAAGTATAGTTTTAAGTTTGAAGCTAAATAAATGGAACATGTATTTTGACAAATCATCAATATAGGTGGACATCTTGAAAGAAATTAGAGTAATGATAAGAACCCAGGTAAAATCTTATATAAGCAAAGGAGTTGTAAAAATGAAAGATCTAGTCACAACACATTATATTTCAATATAGATTTGCTAACCCCTTATGCACTCATTTGAGATTTCCCTATGGGAACTTCCCAATGGGACCATAAGTCTACAATTTAACTTGGTAAGTTGAAAATAGTAAAATGGTTCCAAATTTTCCCTAATAGGTCCGTGGTTGGAATAATGTGTTTATGGTTTAAAAAGGGATAAAATTGTAAAAGGAGCAAATATGTGAAAAGGCAGATTGGAGGCAAATGAGGCCAAATTTTCCCTAATAGGTCCATGGTTGGAATAATGTGTTTATGCATTAAAAAGGGAAAATTTTCACAAAGGAAAAAATTTCAAAAGGAACAAATATGTGAAAAGGAAAATTGGAGCCAAATGGGTAAAAATGCAATTTGACCTAAGTTCAACTTTTTTCATCTACTTTGTTTGTTCGGGATCCTCCAAGGGAAAGATATTACAGGTTTCCAAGATCAAGATGGAACACTCCAAGGAGGATCTTCAATCATCCTTGAATCAAGAATATTTTCAAGCCATCATTAAAAGGTAATGGTATTTATTTGGCATGCACAAAATAAAGGTAGTTGTCTAGAAGATTCTAGATTTGTCATCAATAGAGAAAAAACATCTCTAGGTAATTACACATGAGGACAAGGTTTGTTTGGCTCATAAAATGAATGTTCTCTTTAAAAATCATGTGTATGACATCTCCTACCATGAAAATCAAAGGATATGCTCCATGTCTTCATCATTTCTTGTAGGGGTAGTTACAATGATCATTTTCCTTGTAGTTATATGAAGATTTCAGGTGTGGCAAGGAAAATTTTCTAGCTAGGATCATCTTGGTAGGACTTTGGCACTTGAAAATTTGAAATGCATAAAAAATGTATAAATAGAAGGATTTTCTTCTATTAAAGAGGTTGGGTTGGCCATAGGTTGGTTGGCCATCATGTTGGTCACTATGGTCACTATTGTTGGTCTTTGGTTCTTCCTTAGTATAGGCTCTTCCACATTTTAAGATCACTAATGTGTGCATTTTGTCTCTCTTGATAAGGTGGTTATAGTTGTAAAACCATTATAAATATATAAGGACATATTTATATGTCTGCCCTATCCAAAATGGAGAAAATACATCATTATTATCCCCATGACAACATTTTGAAACACTGACGTGTGTAATATTTTCTTGCAAAGTTAATGGAAGTGCTTGTGGTTCTCTACTATTTTTTATTGATGAAGTGCAACAATATGTCTTTGAAATAATATTGATCAAATATCTTATTCTAAACTCATTACTACTTATCATCTTGGGTTTATATTTAGATTATAAATCCTTTTCTGCATTGTATTTGGGAATATATTGCTGAATAACTTTTTAGGGCATCCTATGTTTATGGATTCATTGGGAAAAGGTAGGTGATATTCTAGTTTCAGTGTATGTTCTAGGATCTCAAGGATAATTTGAGTATTTGAATTTAATTAACACTAATAAGTGAAAATAACTCTTATTAGTTCCATTAGCTTGTATTTAAAGTTTTTTGTATCTTTGTAATAAGTGATGGCATGAATTTTGAAATAATCCCTACTGATTAAAATCCACTACCACACTATCACACCCTCATCCTTTTTATAATCATCTAAAACATCCTACCATAGAAATAATACACCCCTTTTATACTATAAGTGTTATTTGCCTTGTAAATGCTTAAGATCTTGCATATTTGAAATGTGTTTGTAGTTTGTGCTTTAAATTTTAGTGTTATAGTTTTCCATTCAACCCTTATTGTTGGATATTTTATATAATGAAGATTGTATTCATGTCCTCATATATATTTAGTATCTTTTATATGACTAAGAGTATTTATGAATTTCATTTGATAACCCTTAATAGGTGAAGTATGAAAACTTGGTTATGCCCTGGTCATATTTTTTCCTTGTGCTAAAAATCCCCATAGAAATTGAATCATAGAATCCCTCCATATGAGTAGCTGCCCCATAGGTCCTCTCACCTTGGTTCAAGTAGAGCCAAAAGTAAAAGGGAGATTACCATGTCCTTTGTATTTTCCTCTTGGTCATTTTTTACATTTGGTCTAATCTTGATGTAAAACCCTTCCCTGGCTATAATGACATACTAGTGGGTTTTTCATCATTGCTTACCATTTTCTCTCAAGTATGCAAGGTTGAGTGTATAAGGTGTATAATTGGGAACCAACATTAGGCTCATTATCAAGTGACTTATTCCACTCCCGAGTTAATATATGGGGTGGATAAGGATCCATTATATGGTTTGGATCATATGGATGATTAAAATAATATAAATGGATGTTTCTCAAGTATCTTTCCATATTTGACTCTTTTAGGGACTGCTATAATTTTTTGACTACCTTTTTCATTCTCGAAATGATTTTTGAATTTATTTGTGTTTAATTTCAAAATATAACTACTATATGATTCTTGTGTCATTATTTAGCCTTTAGAAAAATAAGATTTATTATATAAATTGTAGCATGCTCATGTCATTTATACTTTTAAAATTAATTTGTAATTTAGTACGATTTGTTTCAATTTATGATCTTATTTTGATGTTTTTTCTTGTAATACATCACCATTATAATATAGTATGGTTATTTATTTACTCATTTGATACATATATTAATAATCTATTTTACTAGTGGAATATATTTATGGATTTTTGTTTAAGGTATATTGTTTATTTAATTATTAAGGCATATAAGTGTTTGTTATATGTAACATATAATATGCTAAATGATTTCAAAATAGGAATATTAACCATATTATTTTATTAAGATTAATTTACATTCTTAAGTTCTTGAATACAATTTTGAAACTTGTTAATATTTATTTTCTAACATATATTAGTATGGCTGTATCTTTTTTGATCATTTGATTATGCATTTTCTATTAGAACTAAGCTTAAAATGATTATAACTTTCCTTTCTTTTGTAATAATGCTATTATTGTCACATAGTAGAAGTAATAATCATATGAAATCCTTAAATGGATTTTTTATACCAATAATATCATGGTTTCATCTTATAGGAACGTGGTTGCAGTGGTTGTCACTAATTTATTTAAATGATTGTAGTTCTCACTTGGGTTGCCATATTCATTTATTGGTATAACTAGATGAATATCTTGTGTTAACTAGAATGTGTTGAGGCTAACATACCCCCATTTTTTTTTAAAATTGGGACCCTTGAGAAAACCTAGAGATTGAACATGAAAATATGACATGTTAGGAACATTTGTAGAATTTGAAGATCATCCACTTTATCAAAAAAAAGCTTACTTATTATGTTTTACTTTAATTATATATAACATTACTAATAAATGGTCTTCATGGTTTATTAGTTGTAGGTTCCATAGTGTTTTTTGTGATAAATTCACATTTTAAGACCCTGGCAAAACTCTCAGTTCAAATTTGAATACTAGTTAGAAATAAATTGGCAGGAACCTTAAAAACCTATTTTGAATTTAAGCACAATTGTCATGTTTAAAGATTTAAGTCATGTTTTTTTAACATAACTCAAACTTATCCTAGAAATGCTTGGTTCCATTTATTGTTTCCCCCGTTAAAGTCCTTTATATTTATGACTAGGCCTAATATTCATTCATAGGGTCCCTTTTTAATATTTCCTAACTTGGCCCCTTTGATTTGTAATCTTAGTTGAAAGTTTTAATACTAAGTCTCTATTGTGTTTATTAATATGAACAAGACCTTAACACTAACATTTTATCCTAAGTCTTTTATTTATCATGGACCCTAACTTAAATTTCTTACTTCTCACATATCTAATGACCCTTATTTTATCATGACTTTTGATCTAATGGAGCAAGAAAGACCCAATATTTAACTTAAACAATCTACATCTTAAGAGATCTAAAAATCCATACTTAATTATGGGAAAGGGATCCAATAACGTGAAGGCCTCAATAAAGCTACCCCTTTAGCCTACATCTAATGGTTCTCACTTCATCATGAATAGTCGATTAGATGGATTGAGGCATAGCTAAAATGCCAAAGGATTATGAAAACCCCACAAGATTGACACATGAAAACCTTTGATTTGAGGATTAAAATCAAATGGGTCCCACCTAATAAAAACAACCAATCATGGGAAAGCTTCTAGATCACAATCCTACGTCTCTCACTTACTCTTAAGATCTCAATCCAATAGAGTAAATTAAGTCCAAGATTTTAGGAAGGCTCACGAAGGTGCCAAGTGGCAGTCTTACATTGGGTCACAAGAATTTTATGAGCTTAAAATTGATGTTTAAAAGGATGTATTTTATGCCCATACAACCATAAAATTTAAGCCCCTTTTCAATAAAAATCTTTAGTATCTTAAAATTAACATTCACACAACCATCATTTGATGTTTATAAGGATGTATTTGATGTTTGTGAGACTGCCAAATTTAGGCTAATGAATTGATTTACTCAAGACTACCATAGACTCCAAATTATTGCTAGGATGCTCATAAATTGCCATGTAGACTAATGGAATCCCTTAGAGGATTCTCAAATACTAGAAATATCCAATCTAAAAATATCTAAATGGTCTTATGGTCTATGTATATGCAAAATAAACTTAGTCTAAGTCTATAATTTAAGGTCCCCATTGCACTTTACTTAAATATCATGAACCTTAAACTATAGACTTATACTAAGTCTTATTTTAAAGAGTCCTTGTGACATATAAGTTAGACCAAATGCTTCTAACTAAAAGCTTTTATGTGTTTATTAATGTAATAAAACTCTATTTGAAATTAGACCATTATATCAGTTTGGCACCCTTTGAGCATGTTTTATAGGCCAAGCATAAATATTTTAGCCTAAAGTATACATTGTGCTTATTAAACACAACAAAGAGTTTGGCTTAAAATATTTAGCCATAGATCCCTTTATATGAATCTAGAAAAATTAGGCATAAACACATAGCCTAAAGTTTATTTCATGTTCAATAAATATGAAATACACCTTAGCCTACAAATTTTAAGCCCAGGTTCCTACCTCAATAATGTGCTAACTTAAAGCTTGGGTATCTTTTCAGATCAATGGCTCATGCTTCATCATGGTAGTATGATCCAATGGTGTGAAGACCTTGTATACTTTTTAATTGAGTCTTGAGAGCCCATAGGCTTGATGCATGGTGAAAACACATTTGAAGTAGAACTGATAGATGAACCAATGGTTCATGCCTCATGACACTCCAGGATCCAATGGCATGAAAGTATTGAAGAATTTTCAAAGGAGATCAGAGGTGCCATGAAGGTTCCAAGTGGCACAACCCTAAGACACTGGTACAAAAGAGCTAATAATAGTTGAGATCCTAGAACCCAATATATGGTTCATGATCACTTATAATATCTTGATCCAATAGAGTGAAATAAAAGAAGGCATTTTAAATACCAATTGCTAGTGCTCAAAGGCATTTATGAAAAAATGTTGTAAAAGGTCCAAATTGATGCCATATAAGCACCATACAAGTAGAAAAGGATGAAATAAGAGATCTTGTGTGCTCAAAAATGTGAAATTATAAAGGGAAATGTCCAAATAAAATCTTAGGCATATATAAACCAAAGTCCAGATACATCCTACCATTAAATCTCTAAAACCTTAAACCCTACATAAAAGAGACCCTAATTGGATTCATTTGGTTACAATTTGATTTGATAGAATCTTAATTACATTTTGAGTTTTCACAGAGATCAATTTCTATTCGATATTAAAAAAATTTCAAAAGGAAGCCATGGCAGCTCACAGGCAATAGTTGAAAAGAGAAATAGAGCTCTACCTATTTATAGACAATGAAGGGAGAATATTCAAGGACACTAAATTGGATGTTTCAAGCTTAAATAATAAAAACAAGAATTGGTCTAAAATATTCTTCACCATAGAAGAGTTAAAACCCATCACCAAGGAGAAACATAGAATTACCATAGTTAGCATGAAGCATTATGACTTAATCATTATTTAGATGGCCAACCTTCATTACACTATCATGAAACTAGAGGTACTTCATTGTATTGATGATATTATTCCAATTTTCATATAATGTAGGATAGATAATAACTGGATCATTTGTGAAGTAAATTCTAAGAAGTTAGCCTACACTTCCCCTTTGGCCTTTGAAAAATACTATAAGATCTTGATCCCCCATGTAGACTTGTCCAAAATTATGTAGTGGACTAGTAAGCATGACCTGGATACTATCCTTAAACCATGGTTGTACCAAGGTAACCATGTATTCAAAAAAATTGAGGATAAGATCCCAATAGTCCAATTTAGGGAAGGGATCAGAGTAATCATGACCCTATTAAATAGAGCATTATTATCCCCCTCAACCACATATGTAAAAAAGACTTAGGTCCATTATGTGTATTTCATGGTGGAAGAGAAGCTCACCCCTCTAATTGGAGACTTGATCAATGTTTTCCTAGCCAAGTAGTTCATTGTTATCAAAAGGAAGACAACCAATACATTTTATATGATGTCATACTTGCTAGATGCCCTCCTTACCTCCATTAACTTCCCAAGCATTAGAAATTGGTCTCTTGAGGGCAAAACCACTATTCTTAATTATACATCTTAAAATATAGGAACCACATGCAATTCATCTATGACTATGTGTATCATGCTCTGGTAGAGGCCATCACATGTTGTTGCATGCCTAGGTTTCACCCATTGATTAATAAATATGTAGAGATGATGGGGGATATCTTGTTTTATCCAGATTGTATAATAAGTTGAATCAAGGGGATCGTGTCCCAACCCTATATATTTCTTGTGTACTTAGTAAGTTAGTAGAGTAATAAATTGCTTTCAAACTCATCAATGGTATTGATGGGGTTTGTAAAGAAAATATGAAAGGTATTCTCTAACCATTTTCTTTAATCATTGGAAGGACTATCTACAAGATTAGAAGTAGGTTGAGACCATGTCAAAATGTAGGGGCTCATTTGGATTCCAATTAGATGAGCTCAAAATGTGGGATCCCAAGAATATAGTGGGTGATAATTTAAAGGCAAAGTAACTCCCAAAGCTAATATACGTACATCAGTTAGGTATCCATGACACCATTGACATTAAGGAAAATAAATATGAAGAAGTCTTGGCTAATTTCAAAGGGTACAATATTAAGTTGTAACGTAGGTTAACAGTGATCATAAACTAGTAAGAGAGATGAGGTAGATGCATCCTCTCCAATATCATTTATTTCCCTCATATTTTAGGCCACCCCAAGATTAGCCTCAAATGGAGAAACCACCACCTTAAAGACAAATTGAGCAAGGACATGGTAATAAGAAGATATAAGATAGACTTAGAGAAGGACCCTCATCTTTAGCACTACCACAAAGGCCACCATCTCCAATTGAATATTTGGACATGATTGCCTTAGAACCAAATGAAATAATTGAAGGTACCCTTAGAGAGCTTGTTGAGATGCACCCTAGGAGAAGAGGAAGGCAAAGTTGGCATTGGTCCTTATTAGACTAAAGAAGAAGCCAAGATTGACCCTCACTCACCCCACTAGTGAGATCAATCTCTTGAGTGAAGAATTCCCCATCCATGGACCAATCATCCTTGATTGGTTCATTTATAGAAAATTATAAAATATCCTCTCTCTCCCACTCATGGCCACTGACAAAGGTTGGTAACATAGAGGTGCATGATGACATCAAGCCATGGATTAAAGCTTTGATGAGATAAGAATAATAAAGGAGGATAGTGGCCACTATAGGGATAGACAAAAAGAAAGTAGATGCTCTGAGAGTATTCAGTAGCACAAGAGTTGAGGTTATAAAGCCTATAACATATATAGAGCCAATCACCACTATCTAATTCAATCCAGAGAAAACTAGACTAGAAAGGGTCACCATGAAGAAAACAATAATAAGAGTTGAGGAATTCACCTTCCAAAAGGTTGAAGCATTTATAGGTCTAACCCTAGTTGAAGGGAAATAGCTAGGAAAACATCCCATCCATAAAGAAGATGTTGAGAGCTTAATTAAGCTTAGTCAACTCTTGCCAAGGCTAGGATTTGAGGAATGAAGCAAAGGATCTAGAATTTATAAAAAGAAAAAGAGAACCTAGAGACATGCCATTCTATCTATGCCTAATGTTATTTTAGACATGTTTGAGGCCTCCTTTTTTATATGTTTAATTCCATATAGTCCATGAAGATGAGGCAAGATGCATTGGTCCAACAAAGTGAAGTGGCTAAAGGAATGATATCAGAATTGTAAGAGGTAGAGACCAAATTAAGGGATCTCATCTGTGTATGGATTGGGAACAAGTTTCCCAAATTAAAATCTATTAGCTTAGGCAAATTGAATGTTGCATTGGGGATAGTGGTGGACAAAATTTAGAGTCTAAGTACTTAGTCAATAGGCTTAGATAGACTCTTTAGGGATGATGAAGAGATAATTACCTAGATCAAACAACTACTTGGCACTATGTTGGCCAACCCTACCAAGATATTAGCCCTTAGAATCATTAATGAGGATAAATATAAACATAGGGTCACTTTGGTAATGTAGTCAGTTAAGAGAAAGAGCCAAGGCTTGTCTAATAGGGATAATATAAGAATCTTTAATATGATCCTCACAACTAAAGAAAAGATTACATAGGTTAGGATTATCAAGGAAGCTATGGCCAGAGATTATAGAGACTTCAATGACTTATCTGATCATGAGGATGTATGCTTATTGGAGCCTATTATGGATTTGGATTTGATCAAATATCAACATCATAAGGTTATGGAACTATTGTAAGAACTACAGGGGAGTCCCAAAGTAATGGGCCCACCCAATAGTCAATATTCCTTTTGTAAGAACATTGTAATATTAAAAATATGACTATTCTTTTGTAAGGAATATGATAGTCTATTATCATATTGCCCCTAGGTCAGTTTAAGTGTAAAAGAAATGTGTATTTTAGAACTTTCTAAAGAAGGATAATTGTCCTTGTCTTTTATACACATGTATGTTATAACTAATCGATGTACTACCTTATCTTTCTATAAAAGGCATGTATCACCATATTTTAAAGAGAGAGAATTTTGAGAAAACTTCATATACTTGGAGCAATTAATATAATCAAGGAGTTTTCAAAGATTGTCCATATTTGATATGTTAATTACTAACATTTATTTTCTATCAATTACTAGTTTTATGTCTTAAATTTGAATAGTTTTTTTTGAATTTTAGGTTGCATTTTCTAATCATAGGGTTTCTAATTTGTGCATACACTCGATTAGTTAAAGGATATTGGATTTGCTTCATTTCATTTTGCTCTATATTCAGATGTGAAAATGTTATTTGATTATAGTAGTAAACTTTAAAAGTAAACCTAGTTCTTACTTTTGATTCTTTACATTATCCTTCAAAGTTTGCTTGGTATATAGTGAAATATGAGTTTAGGCTATTTTTCATTATATATTAATTTAAATGCATACTCAATTATAATTGATGCTTTATCATAATATTTGAGACTAAGATAGGTAATCACTCATTTTATTTTTTGCCTCCCCCTTCTCTTTGCTCCTTTTTTACACCAGATCACTTTAGTTTAAACTTCATTATAAATATCCATCTAGATTAGTTTTTAACTTAAGTTTGGATCATAATTCACTAAGCATTAGCAAAGATACTTTAAATTTATAGATTAGACCATGATGGCTCCCAACCATCAATTATTATAAATTTGTATGGATAGTTAAACATTGCTTTGCCACTATTTCACCACAAGTAAGATCAAGTTGCAACAACCTACTACTCATGCCCTAAATTCCTAGAATTATGAAATGAGAAGTGTTCTTGAACACTAAGGAAATCTATGTTACACATAGAGGCATCAATAGGTCCCCACTGGCACTAGAAGGAGAGTTTGCCCATGAATTCTTTGAATCTTGGTTAATCTTAGCATGTTTTGATCTAAGATTGATGGTATCTTTGTGTTTTTAATTAATTCCTTTCTTAGAGTGTAAATATCATTGATCTTTGGGGTTTGTAACATACCTTTGTGCTTCCTTAGACAAAGATCAAGGTTCTTTGATATTTGATGCTTGTTTTTGGTAAATTTAACTTGAAATTTGAAATATTTTAGTATTTAAGGTTAGGATGGCTTGTTTTGATCAAATATTTGCATATATTCCATAGATCTGAGTTCATTTGAGCTTAAAATTATAAATATAGATAATATTAGCATAATTAGATACATATTTGAACTATTTTAGGCAAAGATCAATGCCCTTTACTATTATTTATGTAATCTTTACAAAATGAGCTTAATGTGTAGGTTTAATCCTTGTTCCTTATAAATATTAGCTTGATACATCATATTTAAAGTATTATATTTAACCTTCAAGCTAGAATTACCAAAGATTCAAACTAGATCACACTCAAAAATAAGGGAATACTTGCTTAAACTTGAGGTTCATAGAAAGGCTAAGCATGACAAAGGTTGATGCAGGAGATCCAAATCTTTGCCAACTTCACCCCTCCAAGGTACCTTTGATTTCAACCTTCATCTAGGTATGGCTTGGTTGGGAGAATCTTCAATCAATGTGTCAGGTGTGGTACATGATCTCCCATGTAATCCTAAGAAGTATTTGCCTACATTTAGTCCAATGGGTATAGTAACTACTGAAGAACACATAAAATCTTTTAAATGTACCTTAAGGTTGTTAAATTTTGTGCATCAAGATGTGGCTTACAATTTATTCCCTTTTACCTTTAAGGATGTTACTTATTAATGGTTCTTGAATGTACGTGATAATTACATCACTAGTTGGGATGGTTTTATTGATGTTTTTATAGATCAATTTAGTAAGATTGTTAGTCCTTGTGTCATTTACCATTAGTTCACCACCATTAGAAGAGATGCAAGTGAGACTATTAGGTTCCTTAATGCTATATTTTATAAAATGTATAGCAGGACCATAGAACCCTATAATCCTGATGATGTTTTAGCTCTAAGAATATACAAGGATGTAGTAGATCCCATGACCTCTATATTTTTCAAAAGGTCCATGCCGGTTATAACTTCATTAGCTAGGGCTTATTGTAAGGTAGTGACCATCAATGATCAGATGTAGCCCTAGAGACAAATGGCCTATTCTATTCCAAACATTAACCCACATATTCCCATTATAAGCATCTTTCCAGACAACAAATAAAATATCCCAACCTTAAACCAACTCCCAAACTTAAATCAATTACCCTTGAGTCATGCTACTCCCAATCAAAACTTAGGATTCTTAAATCATCCTACTAATGGTTTCAATAAAAATGATCAAATGGGTTTAATAACATCTAGTAATAATAACTAGGTACATAATTTTGAGACTCCTAAAAATGAGAATGAATCTATCTTAAAAATGGTCCAAAAGTTAAGCATTAATTTTTTCTAGCTGTAAAAACAAGTTGGAAATATTATTGAAAGATCTGGTAGGAAATTCTCATCTCAAAGGTGTAATAGGCCAAATAATAGATTTTAGAATGATAATTTTCATAATAATAGGAATAATGAGCCATATTTTGAAAAGAATACCATGGGAATTAACCTTACTGATATTACATTACCTAATTATTATAGAGTATATTACACAACCAGACATGGTTAAACTAATTGCATTGAGTTTTGCAAAGATTTTGAGGCTTTTCAAGAAGACTTAGGTACATTTTAAGTAGTCCCTAATAGGGATAATGGTATAATTAATTATAGATATAAGTTATCTAATCAATCCTTCATGGTGAATAATGTTGATTTCCCTTTTCAAGAAGAGAATGAACCTAATGAGATCCCTAAGTAGATCTAAGCCTTTCAATAGTTCTTGAAAAAGACCTATCCCTTGAGGAATAGAGAGCAGAAGTAGACCGTAACTACCTCAATGCCTCCAAAAAACTTTGGAACTCCTCAAGACACTTCTTCAAGTAACAACCCAGAGCCACCTAAAAGGAGTACCTCTAAACCCAACATTGATCTTCCTAGTTCTTCTAATACAACTAGATATAACATTATTGAGGATATGAATAAAATAAAGGATAACATCACTTTTCATGAACTTACGTAGATTATAGAGTAACGATACCTCTTATTGGAATCTCTATCTAAGAAGTCCAACAATCCACCCAAGGCTAACCATGCCAATGTGAATATGCATAAAGCCAAAGTTGAATCTCCCCTTTCCTATTCACTATTAGGATGTTTGGCAAAAAATTTCATAATTATTTGTCAAATTTAGGTGCATCTACCAACATCATGATATAAAGTATATTAAAATAACTTATCTTGACCCCTATTATGTCTCATAGAGTTTTAACTCAGTTAGACAAATCTATAGTTAAGGTAATTAAGGAGTTGTTGAATGTCCATATGTAGCTAGCCTCCAAACCTAAGGTTTAGTAGTTCATTGATATTCAACTTGTTGATATGCCTAATATTTATAAGATCTTATTAATTATAGATGTACCAAAGCTCTAAATGGTTACATGTCCACAAATTTATCACATTTGGAGCTACCTTGGAAAGTAGTTCCTAATCAAATTAGGGTTGAGAGAGAACTAAGGATGAAACACATGATCATTGAGTAAAATGATATGAATGAGAGGGTCAACATAATTGACTCAAAATTAGGTGTTTTCACCCTTGAAATTGATAAGGTATGTGATCCTAAGAGTGCTCATATTGTTCCTAGACTATGGAAATTACATTTTGATGGTGCTCGGCGTAAGGATAGATCTAGAGTAGGCATTGTCCTTACTAAACCTATTGGTAGGAAATACCATGCTTATTATATACTCAAATTCCCTTGTACCAACAATTTTTCTGAGTATGAAGCTCTTATACTAGGTTTAGAATTTGCTATCAAGAATAAGGTCAAAGAATTACTAGTTTATGGGGACTCAGAACTAGTGGTCAACCAAGTAAGAAACAAATACCAATGCAAGCTATCATACCTTAAAAGATATAAGTTTAAGGTTTGGGATTTGATTAATTATTTTTATGTTATTAACATTACCTCCATCCCAAGTGAAGGGAACCAAGTTGTTGATGAGTTAACATCTATTGCAGCCAACCTCATGCCCAACAAAAATTCCCCCAATTTCAACATTGGGCTAATCCCTTGTCCTTTAGTGCCTAATAATGTTAACCATTTTCAATTTTTTAGTGATTATCTATAGATATTAGATTTCATGACAAATTCTTGATAATTTTATGCTCATATTATTGATGAGATTGATGAAAATGTATCTAAGGAGGACAAGTTTGATGGTAAAGTCATTCATTTGAATGACAATAAGATCCATAAGGGGATGATTGCTTTAAATAAAAATTTTGATTAGGACAAACTAGATGAGATTTCTAAGATTCCTAAAGTAAGTGGGAAAGACTATAATTCTATTGATCTTGGTCTCCAAAATCAACCCCAACTAGTAAATGTTAGAAAACCTTGCACAAACATTGAGAACAAAAAATCTAAAGATTTCCTTATTTGATATAGGGATGTCTAGCATGGTCCTATGATGACTTAAAGATCTTTGATCCAAGGGTCATCACTCACACCATCTCTCTTAAAGAAAATTGTAAATAATTCAAGAAAAAATAGAGGCATGTAAATCCTATCTTAGAGTTAATGATTTATAAAGAGGTTAAGAGACTACTAAATGCTAAGATAGTCTTCCCCATCAGGCATTCTAATTGGGTGGATAATTTAGTGTTATTCAAGAATAATAATGGTGATATTAGACTCTATATTTATTTTAGGAACTTAAACAAAGAATCTAAGAAGGATAACTACCCTATCCCTTCTCTTGACCAGGTTATACAAATTGTTTCAGGTTTAGCCATGATATCTTTTCTTGATGGATTTTTAGGTTATAACCAAGAGTTGGTTAATAAAAAATATATGATGAAGACAACTTTCACCACAAAGTGGGGAACCTTCTCTTACAAAAGAATGCCCTTTAGGATAATAAATACAAGAGCCAAATTTCAAAAGGCCATGGACCATGCCTTCCAAGGTTTGATAGGTAAATGCATCATTATTTATATGGATGATCTAATAGGTTTTTCAAAAAATAGGGAAGATCAATTCATGCATTTGCAGAAAGTTTTTGAAAGATGTAGAAGGTATGGGGTTTCCTTAAACCTTAAGAAAAGTATTTTCTATGTTACTTAAGGTAAGCTATTGGGATATGTTATAACCAAGGATGGGATCTCCATACATCTTGAAAGGGTAAAATGCATATCTAAAATAGAACCCCTAAACAATAATAAAGAGCTAAAATCATTATTTGGTAAGATAAACTTTGTAAGTACATTCATTTTTGGATATGTAGAAATTGTCAAGTGATTAAATGAAATTCTAAAAAAGGATTCCAAGGTCCCATAGAATGAATAATCTAAAAAGGTATTTAGTGAAATTAAAGAGGCCATTAGCTAAGCTCTAGTCTTGATAAGTCCTAACTTTTCAAAGTACTTATACCTCTATTCATTTGCCTATGATCATACAATGACTAATTTATTGACTCAAAAAATTGATGGGTGTGATCACCCAATAGCTTTTATGAGAACCAATTTTAAGAATGTTGAGTTGAACTATTCACTAATTGATAAGCAAGCATATGCATTAGTAAAAATAGTAAATAAATTTAGGCATTATATCCTTAGAAATAAGGTGAATTCTATCTTATCTAACCCTACCACAAAAGTTATGCTAAGCCAAAATGAGCTCAGAGAATGTAGAGGTAAGTGGATGTTAGTTTTACAGGAATGTGATAGAAATAAAAACAACAAAACTAGTAAGGTGTCAAGGTCTCATCTAAATGATTGCTAATACCAACCCTAGGTTAAGTATTATGTAATATTATTAGTAGAAATTTCAAGCTAGTGAATGGTATGATTCTATTATTCATTTAATAATAAATGGTACCTATCCTACAAGAATCATAAGGAGTAAAAGAGGGATCTATGGATTAAAGCCGCTCATTATCTAATCAAGAAAGGGATCTTATATATAAAAACTTTGAGGGAATCTACCTGAAGTCTATTTCAAAAGAGGAAGCTAATAAAATCATGAGTAGGTTCCATGATAATTTTGGTAATGAACACCCATTAGGGAAGACTAATATACATAATATTAATAGAGATGACTACTATTGGCCAACTATCTTCAAGGATGCTCACAATCATATGAGAGAATGCCACTCTTGCTATAATTTTAGCACCAAGGAGCCTAAATAAGTAATGCCTCTACAACCAAATTAATGGTTGACAAACCATTTATATAATGGGGGTTAGAATTTATAGGAGTAATCAACCCAAATTCATCTAAGGGTCACAAAGTCATTCTGACTGCCACAGATTATTTTACAAGGTGGGATGAAGCTATAGCCACTAAGTAGTACAAGATGGAAGAAGTGATCAATTTCCTAGAATAAAACATTTGCACTATATTTAAGACTCTAGTCTCTCTAGTGTGTGACAATGGGTTTGTAATCTCATCCATAGAGATGATTGAATGGGCTTATGATAATGGTGTTTGTCTAAAATTTTCATCCAACCATTACCCCCAAGGAAATGGAGGTTTTGAGTCTGCCAATAAAAACTTGATCAAAACAATCAAGAAATCTGCAAAAGACAAACCCAAGACTTGGCATAAATTGCTTAAGTATGAAATATGGGTAGATAGGATGAGAATTAAATAAGCCTTGAAGGCATCATTTTTTCTATTAGTGTATGGCCAACAACCAATATTTCTTATCACTTTTAAGATTCTCACATACATGTTCATGCAATAATATGTGGAAGAGGGTCAGGAGTTAGCAAACTGAAGATTTCTAGACATAATTTAGATAGAAGATGTAAGGGAGAAGGCATTTGTTGATTTTATTAGGAATCAAACCATAGTGAAAAGATGGTTTGATAAAAGATCAAAGATTAAGGTCTTTATACAATGGGACTTGGATCTCCTTTGGGATAAAGCATCTAAAACTAAGGGAAAACATGGAAAATTTACACCTTTGTGGATTGGTCCATACTATATTGTAGAAGTATTGGGGAACAACACCTTCAAGCTCAAATATCTATAAGAATCACAGTTTGCATTGCCTACCAATAGGAAGTACCTCAATCATTACTTATCTACTACTCCTCCTAAGGTCTTTATGGAGTAAACTATAAGATGGTTAGATTTAGCATAGGTAGTCTAGCTAGTTTTTTTCAAGTTCTTTCCTTCTAGTCCCTTGTTTGTATATAATCATGTATATATTTATTTGCTTTCCTTTAATTTCTTGCTTTCCTAATTTATATTGTGTGTTTGCTTTTGTTTCCTTATTCCTTGATTCTAATAAGTCCTTTTAGACAATATTGAACTCAAAATTAACAAATTTACTTGAAAATTCTCAAAATTCAAAAATGTAGGTGTATACCTCATACATATGCTGACCATGGTTTTCAAAATGTAAGCCTAATGTTGTAATTTGAAGAAACTGGTAAAGACCAATAGAAAAAGCCAATTATTTCATAAGAACTTGATGCATTGTCTAGGCCTCAAATTGGTTTTAAGAAGATTTGCACTATTAGGATGAAAAATCAAACTATCATAGTATAACCATACTAGCACTTAATCAACATCCTTAATTGGGATAAGGGTTTCAACCATATGTGATTATATAAATATCAAACACTTTAATAAATCATAAAACCTAGCTACCCTGGTTCCCAACCTTGATGAAATCTTAAATGTCTAAATAAAATATGAAAAAGATTCAATGCAAAATTAAAAGCTTTGTAAGTATAGGTGATTCTACTAATATCCATTATGGCTATGGATGATTGGATGGTAGTGGAGTAAGGCCTTAAGTGGAACCAAAGGCATATCTCTTAAGTCTATGGATGGCTGGCTGGCAATAGAGCAATGCCCAAGCATTCCCTAAGTAAAAAGAATGGTTCTTAATGCATATTTAAACATATTCCAAAATATTGTTAATGAGAAGTTGATTTTTGAAACCCATGGAAAATAGTAAGTGGAATCAAAGCACACACATAGTGTGGATGTGTCTTGATGTTTGACCCTAGTTATAGAAGTGAAAGGTTTGTTTCAACCATAATATGATTTGGATAATTATATTGATCAAGTGGAGTGGATGATCTAATTATTTATCTAAATCATAGTCTTTAGGTTCTAACATATTGATATTTTTCCCCCATGATTCACCATTTTTTGAGGCCAATATACCCCCCTTTGTTTTGAAAATTAGGACCCTTGATAAAAACTAGAGATTAAACATGAAAATATGGCATGTTAGGATCATTTGTAGAATTTGAAGATCATCCACTTTATAAAAAATAGCTTACTTATTATGTTTTTCTTTAATTCTATCTAACACTTATAATAAATTATCTTCATGGATTATTAGTTGCAGGTTCCATAGTGTTTTTCCTGATAAATTCAAGTTCTAAAATCTTGGAAAAACCCTCAATTCAAATTTGAATACTGATAGGAACTAAATTGGTTGGAGCCTTTAAAACCTATTTTGAATTTAAGCACAATTATCATGTTTAAAGATTTAATTTGTGTTTTTTAACATAAATCAAACTTATCCTATAAATTCTTGGTTCCCTTTATTATTTCCCCCTTTAAAATCCTTTATATTTTTAACTAGGCCTAATACTCATTTGCAGGGTCCATTTTTAATATTTCCTAACTTGGCCTCTTTGATTCATAAGCTTAGCCTAAAGTTTTAATCCTAAGGCCCGTCATGTTTATTCATATGAATGAGACCTTAACACTAACATTTTACCGTAAGTATTTTATTTACTATGGATCCTAACTTAACTTTCTTACTTCTCATAGATCTGATGATCCTCATTTTATCATGACATTTGATCCAATAGAGCGAAAAAGACCCAAACTTTAAATTAATTAACATGAAACTTAAAAGATATAAAAATCCACACTTCATCATGGGAAAGGGATAAAATGGCATGAAATCCTTGACAAATCTACCTCCTTAGCATACATCCAACACTACTTTCTTCATCATGAAGACTTGATCAGATGAAGTAAGGCATAGTTGAAAGGTCAAAGGATTATAGAAATCCCACAAGATCGACACATGATACCCTTATATTCAAAGATTAAAATAAAATGGATCCCACCTAAAAAAACAACCAATCATGAACAAGCTCATAGATCATGATCTTATGGCTCTCACTTACAAGATCTCGATCTAATGGAGCACATTAAGTTTGAGATCCTGGAAAGGCCCATAGAGGTGTCAAGTGGCACTCTTGCATTAGGTCATAGGAATTTTATGAGATTAAAATTAATTATTTCATGACCATAAATTGACATATTTTAGGAAATATTTGATTCCCACATGATTGTCAAATTTAATCCCATTAAATAAAAAGATTCACTAGCTTAAAATTGGCATTTATGCAACCATTATTCAATGTCCACAAGGAGTATTTAATGTCCAAAAGACCATAAAATTTAAGATAATGAATTATTTTGCTCAAGAATAGCATATAATCCAAAATATTTATATGAATCTCATAAATTTTCATGCAAACTAATGGAATCCCTCAGAAGATGCTTAAATACTAGAAATATCCAATATGAAAATGGTCTTATGGTTTAAGTATATGAAAAATGAACTTAGTATAAGTTTATACTTTGAGGTCCCCATTGCACTTTAATCAAATACCATGAACCTTAAAATATAGAGTTATACTAAGTCTTATTTTAAAGAGTCCTTATAACATACAACTTAGACCAAATGATTCTAACCAAATGCTTTCATGTGTTTATTAATGAAATAAAAATTTAGTTAACATTAGACCATTATATCATTTTGACACCCTTTGAGCATGTTTTATAGGTTGAGATAAATATTTTAGTCCAAAGTATACATTATGTTTATTAAACACAACATAGACTTTGGCCTAAAACATTTATCCATGGCTCCTTTTATATGAATCTAGAAAACTTAGGCATAAACACTCAGCCTAAAGTTTATTTTGTGTTAAATAAACATGAAATAAACCTTAGCCTAAGAATTTTAAGCCTAGGTCTCTACCTCAATAATGTTCTAAATTAAATCTTGGGAATCTTTACATATCAATAGTTCATGCTTTATCACAAGAGGATGATCCAATGATGTGAAGTCCTTATAGACTTTTCAATGGATTCTCGAGAGCCTGCAGGCTCGATGTATGGTGAAATCACATTTGAAGAAAAACTAATAGATGATCCAATGGTTCATGATTTATCATGATTTGTGATATAATGGTGTAAAATCACTGAAGACTTTTCAAATGAGCTCAGAGGTCCATGAAGATACTAAGTGGCATAACCCTGAGTAACTGACACAAAAGAGTCAATAATATATGAGAGCCTAAATCCCAATCTATGGTTTTCAGTCACTCAAAAAATATTGATCCAATAGAGAAAAATAAAAGAAGGCATTTTAAATACCAATGGCTAGTGCTCAAAGGAATTTATAAAAAAAGGCCATAAAAATTCTAGATTGATGTCACATAAGCACCACATAAGCAGAGGACAAAATAAGAGATTTTGTGTGATCAAAAATGCAAAAGTATAAAGGCAAAGGTATAAATCAAATTTTAGGCATGTATAATCCAAATAATAGATAAATCCTTCCATTAAATCTCTAAAACCTTAAACCCTACATAAAAGAGACCCTAATTGGATTCATTTGGTTAAAATTTGATCTGAGAGAAGCTTAATTTCTTTTTTTAGAATAAAAGAGTTTTCACAAATATCATTTGCTATCTGATAATGAACAATTTGAAAAAATAAGCCATGGTAGCTCATAGGCAATAGTTAAAATAAGAAATAGAGCTCTACCTATCCACAGATAAGGAAGGGATAATCTTCAAGGACATTGAATTGGACATTGTGAACTTAAATAATGGAAACAAGAATTGGTTTGAACTCTTCACCATAAAAGAGCTAAAACCCATCACCAAGGAGGAGTAGATAATTATCATGGTTAGCAAGAAGCATTATGACCTAGTCATTATTCAGATGGCTAAACTTCATTACACTATTATGAAACTAGAGGTACTTCATTGTATTAATGTGCTTACTCTAATTTTCATAGAATGTATGATAGAAATGATTGGATCATCCATGAAGGAAATTATAATAATGTAGGCTAAATTTACCCTTTGGCCTTTGAAAAATACTATAAGCTCTTAATCTCCCATGTAGACTTGTCCAAAATTAGGGAGTGAACTAGCAAGCATGACTTAGATACTATCTTCAAACCATGGTTACACCAAGGGAACTATGTCTTTATAGACTTTAAGGGTAAGATCCCAATAGTCTAGTTTAAGGAGAGGATCAAGGTAATCATGACCCTATTAAATAGAGCATCAAGATCCCCTTCAACCACATATGTAAACAATACTTGGGTCCCCTATGTGTATTTCATGGTGGAAAAGAAGCTCACCCTCTAATTGGAGACTTGATCAGTGTCTTTCTAGCCAAACAGTTTACCACTATGAAAAGGAAGACAACTAAGTAATTTTATTTGATGTCATATTTTATAGATGCCCTAGTTGCCTCCATCAGCTTCCTAGGCATTATAAATTGGTCTCCTAAGGGCAAAACCACTATATCCCACCACTTTTCTAAATTTCACATCTTCAAATATAGGAACCACATGCAATTAATCTATGATTTTGTATATCCTACTCTAGTGGATGCCATCATAGGTTGTCTTATGCCTATGGTTCACCCATTCATCAAGAAATATGTAGAGATGATGGGTGACATCTAGTTTTATCCAAATTATATAATAATCCAAATTGAGGGGATCATGTCCCAATCCTATAGATTTCTTGTGTATGTTCCTAGTAAGTTAGCAAAGTAAGAAATTGGTTCCCAACTCATCAATGGTGTTGATGGGGTTTGTAAGGAAAAGAGGAAAGGTCTTATCCACCCCTTTCCTCTAATCATTGGAAGGACCATGATGTAATATTAGAATCAGCTTGAGACCATGTCCAAACGTAGGGACTCATTTGGATTCCAATTAGATGAGATCAAAATGTGGGATCCCAAGAATATAGTGGGTGATAATTTAAAGGAAAATCAACTCTCCAAGCCAATATATGTGCATTATTTGGGTGTCCATGACACCATTTATGCCAATGCAAATAACTATGAAGAAGTGTTATCTAAGCTCAAAGGGTACAACATTAAGCTAGAGCATAGGTTAACAAGTGATGATAAACCAAAAAGAGAGGTGTGGTAGATGCATCCTCTCCAATATCATTTTCTACCCTCATCTTCTAGACCACCCTAAGAGTAGCCTCAAATGGAGCAGCCACCACCTCAAAGACAAACTGAGAAAGGACATGGTGAGGAGAAGCTAGAAGAGAGACTTGGAAAGGGACCCTCATCTTTATCACTACCCCAAAGGCCATCATCTCTAATTGAATATTTAGACATGATTTCCCTAGAACTAGATGAAATAGTTGAAGGTGCCCTCAGACATCTTACTATGGCATATGGCATAGATAAGGAGGAGGATCAGATTGAAGAGACACAAGTCTAAGTAGGGGATCCTAAGGAAGAGAAAGGAAAATATTTCCTCTTAAAATAGTCATAGTGGCACCTAAGGAGAAGATGAAGGAAGAGTTGGCATTGGTCCTTATTAGACCAAGGAAGAAGCCAAGATTGACCCTCACTCACCCCACCAGTGAGATAAATCTATTTAATGAGTAATTCCCCCTATATGGACTAATCATCCCTAATTGGTTCATATATGGAAAATTGTAGAAGATCCCCCCTCTCTCCCACTCACGGGCACTAGCAAAGGCTAGTGACATAGAGGTGTATTTTAGAACTTTCTAAGGAAGGATAGTTGTCTTTATCTTTTGTATACCTATATGTTGTAACTAACCAGTGTACTACCTTATCTTTTTATAAAAGGAATGTATCACCATCTTTTAAAGAAAGAGAGTTTTTATAAAATTTCATATACTTGGAGTAACTAATATAATCAAGGAGTTCTACAAAGATTGTCCATATTTGATATTTCAATTGCTAACATAGCTTTTCTCTTAAGTGCTAGTTTTATGTCTTAAATTTGAATAGTTTCTTTGAATTTTGGGTTGCATTTTATAATCATAGGGTTTTTTACTTTTGCATATGCTAGATTAATTTAAGGATATTAGATTTTCTTCATTTCATTTTAATCTGTATTCAGATGTGCAAATGTTATTTGATTATCTTAGTAAATCTTTAAAAGTAAACCTAGTTCTTACTTGTGATTCTTTACATTATCCTTCAAAGTTTGTCTGGTATATAGTGAAATATAAGGTTAGGCTATTTTTTATTATATATTGGTTTAAATGCATACTTAGTTGCAATTTATTCTTTATCATAATATTTGAGACTAAGATAGGCAATCAATAATTATTTTCTACCTCCCCCTTCTCTTTGCTTTTTTTTTTACACCAGATCACTTTAGTTTAAACTTCATTATAAATATCCATCTAGATTAGTCTGTAGCTTAAGTTTGCATCATAATTAACTAAGCATTAGCAAAGATACTTGTAATTCACATATTAGACCATGATGGATCCCACCATCAATTGTTATAAATTTGTGTGAACAGTTAAACATTACTTTGTCACTATTTTGCCATAGGTAACATGAATTTTCCACAACCTGTTACTCATTCTATAAATTCCTAGAATTATAAAATGAGAAGTGTTCTTGAACATTGAGGACATATGTGGTACACATAGAGACATAAACATAATGTTGTTTACATAGGTTTATGGATTATGGTATTATTTAATTTTAAATGGAAAGGTAGATTAAATCCATAGTAAACTAGGGTTTATGGTTATTAAT
Source organism: Torreya grandis (assembly GCA_037957365.1). NCBI lineage: Eukaryota > Viridiplantae > Streptophyta > Pinopsida > Cupressales > Taxaceae > Torreya > Torreya grandis. The sequence continues at coordinate 273,140 of JARHVA010008616.1, read as the reverse complement.
TACCTTTTGATGTAATTTCATTAACTTTACCTTTCCTTTTCTAATGAGGTTAACCTATTTGGCTATCATTGTTATTGAAATAATAAAAATATGTTTTTGATATTCGTGTTGTATGAATTATATTAAGATTTATTACTTAATAATAAATAAGGGTATTATCTATAGAAAATTAACAAAAATCTATATCATTTCATTTGGAATTATATCAAATATTATATTTGTATCTTTCCATGAATAATTGTGAATTGTTTATTACTACATAATTCATCTTCTTTTGATGTTGACTTCAGGAAATGGTTATTGTTCATTTAATTAGTTTTAAATTTTGATTATAAAATAAGGTTTTTCATTATTAGTTTTTGATTTGGGAATGAAGATTAACTCTATGGTTTCATTTTTTTACTTTGTAATTACCTAAATTTATGTGTTACTTAAGAATTAATGATAGTTCAAGAATAACTATTTTCTTAACTATTATTGAGCATTATCTAAACTTGGAAAATATAAGTTTATTAATAATAACCTTGTCAATTATTATAGGGAATAATAATTTAATTATTTCTTTATTTCAATATGAAACTAAAAAAATTGTTTACAAATTGAATAAATGTTTTAATAAAAAGCCGATTTTTTTTATTAAACCAAACTGATGAATTTTTAAATATAGAAATAAATGGATTATTTTTATGTGATCTTTAGGTGTTATCAAAACTATTTTATCTTATTCATTATTGGATACTTTTAATTAATAAATAATAAGTATATGAGCATTTATAAATTAAATTATAGTAAGTATATATAATATGAACGAATGTGTGGTCAATATGATCATTTGCATCCATCCTGCAATAAATCCATTTGATAGAATAATGGCCTACCAGTTGCATAGTTAAAACCTATTTTAAGTGGAATAGTAACCATGTGAAAGATGATTTATTATTGCATCCTTTTGAATGTAATAACATGGATCACATCTTATTATGATTGGCACTTTTTATAACTATACATTGTATAGAAAATTGAATAAAATATTAAGTTAAAAATTAAAGAGGAAATCACCTGCAACATAATTATAAGAATCAAGGTCTACCTATGATTCTTGGTCATGGAAATGAACCTAGAGTAGAATCACACAAAGTGATATCCATAAGAATTCAAGTGTCTTATTCATGCAATGACACTAACATGGAGTTCAAAATATTTTTTTTTATCTTGTGATTCAAGTTTTATGTAGGACTAAATCTTATTAATTCTTTCCTAGTTCATATGTTATAAGAATGCCAAATTTACATTAGAATACTAAATATGCTCTTATATGCAGTAGTTGATGATGGCTTATCAGTTTTATTGATTTAACTCTCCCTAAGCTTATGGTTTATATAGAATCCATGATCATTTATCTCACTTTATGATATTATTGAGAATCATTTATAAACATATAGGTAATTTTTATTTTCACACGAATGGTTCTCTTGTTTATACTTAGCCATTATTATAACATATTAAAGGTGAAAAGGATTTTTACATGGGAATTATAAATGCTCTCTATAGTAATTCCTTATCATGAAATGAAATGTCATGAAGTATAGTGTCTATTATGGATACATTTGATGAAACATGTGTAAATTCACTTATACCTATAATATTTTTTCCTTTATTGGTATGTTTATCAGGTAGTTTTTCAAATAATATCCTTATTGGTTGAAAAATTGTTGGAATTGGTATTCATAACCATAAAATTTAAAGTTTTTATTGGGTTATATTTTTGGGGGTTATAAAAAGTGGTATGAAACCATGTTTTAATCTTAGGGAACTTTTGGAAAATACTAGCTAAATTTGTGTTTAATGTTTCTTAGGATGGTGAGAACTAGAGCCAATAAATATGTAAAAATTCTAGAAGTGATCTTGTTGATAATAAAAATCATAATAATCATGAAAACATTGATGAAAATGCTAATCATAATAACAATAATGTTAAGGATAATGACATCCATGGAAATGATATTCCTAATTATTAGAATGATGTTATAAATGAAATTGTAGGTGTACTGCATAACATCCAAGTGAAGATGGAAGGGTATAGTCAAAATTTAACCAATTTTGAAAATATATAGGAAGGTGAGCAAGAAGAAGAGACTCAAGATGATAATCCAAGGTAACAAAATTTTATGGATCTCATAATCAAGGAGCTCAAAAATATTCCTCCTCCCATGTTATCTAGTGGGTTTATTGGGGATGCCATTTGGGCATGAATAATTAACCTAAAATAATATATCACTCTACCTATGGGATCCAATATCAAAGCTTGCATAAGAAACTACCATTTGGTGGGTTATATTAGTTTATGGTGGAATCACTTGTGTGCTCTAAAGGGTTATGATTCTATGACTCTCTAGTTGAAACCTATGAGAAATAATTCAATAATATTATATTTAAGGAATGAATTTTTTTAGAATTTTGACTATTGAAGTAGGAACAATGTCTATTTCATAGTATGAAAATAATTCTCTTAGTGTCTTGCATCATTTAAATTACATGAATAATGAAGAAAATAAAGTTACCAAGTTCAAGTTAGGTAGGAATGAATTAATTATGCATGATTTAAACATGACTAACCCACAAACTGTAGTTGTTTCCCTAGAATAAACACATTGTGATGAAGAAAAAGAGAATTCTCACGAAAAGGCAAGACAAGATTATCATAAATATAAGCTATAGACTAAAACCAAGTCAATAATTCCTCATGTAAGAAAAAAATTCAATAAAATGATTATAAAAATACTTTTTGTAAAAACAAATCTATAGGAAATATCTAGAATAATAATAAAAGTTATAAATCCTAGCCCTTTTTGAAATAAGGTAATGTAAATAATAAACAATAACAATATAGCTCCTGTGGCCCTAAATAGGGGATAATATCATTCCTTTACCTCCAAGAACTAATGTGACATGATATTAATGTGGAATAAATAATTATTTAAAATGTTTACCTCAATTTTGAGGCAATTAGGCCTTAAATCAAAAACTTTACCCTGGTGTAGATAACATAAATGTAGACCTTCAATCCACTCTAATTGAAACCAAAAGTATAATTTCTAGTTTTCTTCTCACATTTTAAATTTATTTAAGAGATACTTATAGTTTTATTTCACTTCAAAGTGATTTTAAATGTAAAAATAAACCCCCTATACTAAGATAATAATGGGAGGTAGATTTTCACATTTAAAAAGGGATGGCTATTTCTAAATGTGTATAATACGTTAAACTTGATCTATGAGTTTTTAAGACACATGTAAACTTGTTTCATGTACCATTGGATCCTATGACCTAATTCTAGTCATATATTAGTTATAGAAATATCAATAGAAGCCTGACTACTTCAATAAAAGCATCCAATGTCTTACTAAATATTTAAAGCCTATGAAAATCCAAGGTATCATCAACCATTCAACCAATAAGATTCTTTGATCCTTACAACTAAAAAGAGAAGTGATAGATGGGTGTAAATTATATAGTATAAAACTTAATGAGTTTTTTTTAATAAAAGAGATATATCCTACAAGACTATCCTATCCTAGAAGAGTTTATGGATGTATTTCCTAAGGAATTACTAGGATTACCTCCCAAAAGAGAAATTAACTTTTTAATTGACATTATCCATAGATCTGTACCTACATCCAAAGCCCCATACTATATGAATGTGGTAGACCTAAGAGAGATTAAGGTTTAACTCTAAGATTTTATGGATAAAGGTATTATTTGTCTAAGTGTGTTATCTTTGGGAACCATATATGTCTTTGTTAAGAAGAAGAATGGTAATCTCAAAATTTTAATGGAATATTTTATGTTGAATAAGTTAACCATTAAAAATAAATACCCTATCCCAAATATTGTTCATATTTTTTATTAATGAGAGGATAATTTATGTTTTCTAAAATAGGCCTTAATTTGGGGTATCACCAACTCCATATAAAAGAATAATATGTTTATAAAACTAATTTTTTAACAAGGTTCAGGCATTATAATTTTATAGTTACATCCTTTGACTTAACCAATGCACATGTTTTTTTCATGAACCTGATGAAAAATATTTTTAGAGTATTTATTGATCAATTTATGCTATTTTTTATTGATGATGTCCTAATCTACTCTAAGAATAAACATGAACATAAACAAAAATTGTTAATGTTTTTTCAAAGGCTAAAACAACATAGGTTGTATGTTAAACTATCTAAATCTTCTTTTTAACAAAGTGAAATTAACTATTTGTATCATGTGATTTATATGAATGGCCTTGGTGTGGATATTATAAAGGTTATAACCTTTAGTGAGTAGTCAACTCCCAAAAATATGCATGAAGGACATAGCTTAATAGGGCTGGCTAGTTAATACCGAAGGTTTTTAGAATGTTTTTGAAAAATTACTAATCACATTACTTCATGGTAAAGGAAAGGGAATAAATTTTAGTGGTATCTAAATTTTAAATTATCTTTCTAAAAGCTAAAATAATTATTAACTTTAACATCTATTTTGGTCATTATTGACCCAAATGAAAATTTTGAAGGATGGGTTAATGCTTGCAAAGTAGGCATTAGAGTTATTTGACTCAAGATGGTGGTTAATTATGAGTCTTGGAAGCCAAAAATAGATGAACATAATTATCTAACTCACTATATTGAGCTATCTATTGTTATCCATGATACAATTTTGATTAGTATTGATAAATTAACAAAATTTGTTCATTTTATAGTGGGAAGTTTGATGGATGATGTTGTCATCCTTATAAAAATATCCATTAAGGAGATTGTCCACCTTCATAAACTATTGTAATTTATTCTCTATGATAGAGATATTTTTTTCAATTATATATTGTTAAAAACTTTTATGGTTATGTTTGGAACCAAATTGTAATTCAATTTAACATATTATCCTGAGATAGATGGATAAAATGAGAAACTAAATCTTATTATTGAATACATACTGAAAATGCATATGATGGATAAATAGTAAAAACTGGAATAATATCTTCACTTTGTGTATTTTTTTTAGTAATAATTCATATCATTTTTTCATTAAGATGACACCTTTTGAAGCCTTGTATGGGTGAAAGTGCATAACCCAGTTGGGATAGGAAACTTTAGAAAAATGAGTGTTTTCAAACAAGAAAAATCTAAAAGATATTGATGAATAAATGGATATTATTTTGTAAATATTAAAAGTTTCCTCAAATAAAAATAAGGGTAATTCTGATCTACAAAGGTTTTCTATAGAATTTGAAGTATTAGACAAATTTTTATTCAGGGTAAGGCCTCAAAAGTGCTCCATCAAGTTTGTTAAGGCATCTAAATTAGCTCCGCACTTTGGTTTTTTTTTTTTTTTTTAATGTAGAACTACTAAGGAAATATTTTGACCCATCTCATATTTTGGACTAGAATAATCTTCATGTGGTGGATGAGGAAATGATTCATTTGGAACCTACCAAGATTTTGGCCCATTTTAACATTAGTCTATGAAATGGAAATGTATAAGTACTGATCTAATGAGATTAGATGGGTGATAAAAATGCTACCTAGTAAGATGGAAACCTTTCCTAACAACACTATCCTCACTTATTTAATTAGTCTATGGGATGGTGATTTTATTTAGGAAGGGATGATGTCATGACCACCTAGACTTGATATTATTATTTAAGCATTAAATTGATGTATTTTTGGATTATGGGACATTTATATTAGTTTTATATTATTTCAAACATATTGGTTTATGTTATAACTTAGTGATTTAATTTTATTTTATTTAAGATCTATAGTACTAGTATTATTGATGACATTTGTCATTATTTTAGGTGGTACCATTGATATAACCTAGGTTGGGAAATGGAATATCTTATAAGGAATTATGTTAAATGTATACAAGTATATGATTATAATAAATTTATGAATGAGATCCTAGGTCTTGTACCATAATTTCCATTTTCTAAATTATGTGTCTCAACATGTCTTGTTTTATGGACTCTTTTACATTTTATAGTTGACTATTATTTTATGCAATCTTTTAAGTGCAGTCTTTTTCATTTTCTATTAAATTGATAAATCAATAAGTGATAGTCAAAGATAAGAATAGTGAATTTTATAAATCATAATAATCATATAACGTGTGAGCATTCTATTTATAAAATAAATGAGAAAAATATCATGACTTAAATAAAACTTAGGGATGTCAAAAGACATATGGACCTATGGATTATTATTTAGCACCATGGATATTGGTGAATTATCAAAATTAAAAATACTTGGACCATGAAAATTATTATTTTAAATTCAATTGAGACTTTATCCATGGCATAATTATTAAAATTCACTTAGGAATTTGGCATTGGTAATAATATTGTGGTTATTTACATTTCATGAATAAATGGTATATGAGTTTGAATTCAAAACAAACCTACTCATTGATTAGGGCTTTGGGTAAGCATTTGGATGCCATGATAAGCAACTACCTTTCACTCTAAGTCTATTACTCAAACTTTTTTGGTATTTTTGTGTCTCATGAACTCAACATAGGTGGTGATTTTATAGAATGGAATTGTTAATTCCAACCATGAAAATTTAGGTATTTATTTGATTTGGAAATAATACTCAAACATTCTTGGAAAATATAAATGGAATTGGTTTGTGGATGGAATAGTGGAAAAATTAAAAGAGTTAAAAATAAAAAATAAAAAAGGAAAGTTGAGTTGAGAAGGTAGAATGGCAGAGAAACTTGGATGTAGGTAATTTTTTGAACAAGTGAGTTTTGTTAAGTTTTTTTTGGGGATTTTAATGAAAAGTATGATAATGAATTTTAATTTTAATGGTAAACCCAAATTTTTTTCATGTAATAATGTAGTTATTTCATGAACATAGGCATTCATTCTTGTATATAAAGGGTTTATTTCAAATTGAAACTCTAACCAATGAAAATCTATTGATGGGTGAGGTCATTTAAGCACTATTTCTCCCTTAGATGGTACATAGATAGGCTATGTGAAGTGTCTTATGCTCATTTATACTTTTTACTATGAATGGGTGTTTTTCATTTGATTTTTGAGTTGGGTTTGTTATTATTGCATTGTATTATTACTTTATAGTGCCAATGCTATACCTTATTATTATTATTCATTATTATTGCTTTGCATTGGTTGTGAAACCCTTATTTTCAAGCATAAATATGTTATATAAATATTATGGATTATTATGTTTCAATTTTTATTTTACATGCTAAGTAAACCCTAGTATAATTCTTGGATCTCATTCATAAGTTTTTATTATTGTCATGTAATTTTATGTGTGGAGCTCATTATCAAGTAACCTATTTTAATCCTCAACTAATGGATGGGGTGGATAGGGATCCAATATATGGCTGGGATATGGATGATTAAAAGACTCTAAATGGATTTTTTCAATCATGTTTCTACATTTAAATATTTTGGGGACTACTGCAAGTTGTTGACTATGTTTTCTTCATGCTTGAAATTATTTTTAAAATGATTTATGTTAAATTTTAAACTAGATTTTTTATGCCATTATATAACCTTTAGAGGAACAAGATTCATTCTATAAATTGTAATATGTTCATGACATTTTTACTTTTATAAGTAATTTGTAATTAAGTATGATTTATTTCAAATTGTGATCTTATCTTGATGTTTTTATTTTAAGACATTATCACTATAGTGTAGTAGGGTTATTTATTTACTCATGTGATATAGTGATTAATAATCTCTTTAAATGTTGAAATATATTTACAAAATTTTGTTCAAGGTATATTGTTTATTTAATTATTAAGGCATATAAGTGTTTTATTTATGCAACATATAATATGTTAAATGATTTCAAGATAAGCATATTAACCATATTATTTTATTAAGAATACTTGTTATGATTAATTTATTTAATATGATTTTGAAACTTGATAATATTAATTTTTCACACAAATTAGTATGGTTTTAGCTTATTTGATCATTTGGTTATAAATTATCAATTGGGACTAAGCTTAAAATAGTTATAACTTCCCTTTCTTTTGGAATGATGTTCTTATTATCACATAGTAGAATTAATAATCATATGGAATCCTTAAATGGATTATTTTCACCAATAAGATCATGGTTTATCTTGTAATAAAGTTTTTTTAGTAGTTGTCACTAATTTTTTTAAGTTATTATAGTTTTCACTTGGGTTATTGTACTTATTTTTTGATATAACTAGATTGTGAATGTGTTATGTTATCTAAAGTATTGCTTGCATTTATTTATGGTGGTTTTTTTTGGTAATGAATAATATTATATCTCAAATATAGTAATTTTACATTTGAAATGGAAAGACAATGTAAAACCATAGTAAGATAAATCCTAACTTTCCATTTCTAACAAGGTTAACCTATTTAATTATCATTGCTATTGAAATAATAAATATTTGTTGTTGATATTTGTGTTTCATAAATTTTATTAGGATGTATTCCTTTATAATGAATAAGGTACTTAACTATATCAAAATAATAAACAATTTTAGAATTTCATTTGCAATAAAATCAATTCTTATAGTTGTATCTTTTTGTGAATGAAAATTTATTTATTACTACTTAATTCAACTTCATTCAATGCTTAATTGAGGATATTTAAATGGATCTTAATCCTTCAACTATTTTTAAATGTTGATTCTAAATTGAGGCCATCCATTATTAGTTTTTAATTTGGGGATGAATATTAACTATATGGTTTCATTTTTATACCTTTGGAATCACCTAAATTTGTGTGTTAGTTAATAATGAATGATAGTTCAAGAACAACTCTTTTATTTACTATTATTCATCACTATATACACTTTGGAAATATAAGGTTGTTAATAATACCTTGTTGATTCTTGGAAAGAAGAATGATTTCATTATTTCCTTATTTCAGTATAAATCTAACAAATTTGTTTACAAATTGAATAAATTTTCTAATAAAAAGCCAAAAAAATTTATTAAACTAAACTTATGAATTTTTAAAGATATAAATAAGTGGATTAGTTTTATATGATCTTAATTTGTTATAAAAAGTATTTTATCTTATCCTATGTGAGATGTTTTACATTAATAAATTATAAGGATATGATCATTCCTAAATTTAACTATAGTAAGAATATATATCATGAGGGAGTGAGTGGTAAATATGATAATTTTCATGCATAGTATGGTAAATCCATTTGATAAAAAAAAAATAGACCATTGGTTGGGTAGTTAGATCCTATTTTAAGTGGCACGGTATCTATGCACAAGTTGATTTATTATTTCATCCTTTTAAATGTAGTAATGTATCACATATTATTATGATTGGAAATTTTTATTTTATTAAATTTCATGGAAAATTTAATAAAGTGTTGACTTTATTTTGTTAAGCTGAAAATTAAAGAGGAAAGCACTCAAAATAAAATCTTCCTATATTTCTTAGTCATAGAAATGAACCTAGGGTATGATCATATAAATCTATCTTCATAATAATTTAGGTGTCTTATTTATGTAATTACACTAAAATTGAGTTCAAAATAATTATGTTTGTATTGTGATTGAATTTTTAAGTATGAATAAATCTTATTGATTCTTTGTTGGCTTATATGTTATGAAAATGTAAAATTTACATTAGAATGTAACATATTCTCCTATATGTAATAGTTGTTGGTGGATTATTAGTTTTGTTGCATTCAATATGCATAAATTTATGGTTTAAATACGATATTTGGGCATTTATTCAATTTATGATCTTATTGAGAAACATTTATAAACATACATAATTTGTATTATCACAATAATGGTTCTCTTGTTTACACTTAACCCTTACCATAACATAGTTATGGTGAAAATGTGCTTTTAATGGTAATTATAAACACTCCTTATAGTTATTCCATGTCATTAAAGTAAAATTTATGAATTATGGTGTCCATTATGGAAAATCTTGTTGAAATATGCATAAATACTGTAATATTTTTTCTTTTACTAAGATATTTTATTGGGTGGATTTTTAAATATCTTTGTTAGTTTACAAATGGTTGAAATTGGTTTTCATAACCATGAAAGTCAATTTTTATGTTGGATTAAATTTTAGGGGTTACAAAAAGTGGTATCAAAGTATGGTTTAAACCTAGGGAACTTTGTAAAAACATTAACTGAAGTTGTATTTAATGTTTCTTAGGATGGTGAGAAGTAAATAAAATAGAAATGTAAATAATGATAGAAGTGATCTTATTGATAATCATGATTATAATAACCATGTAAGCATTGATGTTAAATCTAATCATAATAGCATTAATTTTAAGGATAATGAAATCCCTATAAATGATATCCTTACTAATTATAATTTTATTATAATTTAATTTTTTGGTGTACTACATACATCCAAGTGTAGATGGAATGGTACAATCAAATTATGGCCAATTTATAAAATATGCAATAAGGTGGGGAGGAAGAAGAGCATCAAGATCTAAATCCAATGAAAAAATATGTTGTGGATCCCATCATCAAGGAGATCAAAAAGATCCCTTTTTTCATGTTCTTTAGTGGATATATCGGGGATGATATTGAGGCATGGTTGATTAAATTATGTAAATATTTCAATTTGCATAATATGGGATCCAATATAAAATATTGCATAGGATCCTACAAATTGGTAAGTGATATTTATTTGTGGTGGAACTACTTGTGTGTTCTCAAAGGTTATGATTCCATGATTATCTCATGGGAAACCTTTGATAAAAAATTTATGAAAAATATACCTGAATGTTATCTTTAAAGGGAAAAAAATAAAGAATTCTAGTTATTGAAGTAGGGACCAATTTAAGTTTTAGAGTAATAAAATAAGTTACTTAATCTCCTACATCATGTGAATTACATATAAATTGAGTAAACTAAATTTACCAAGTTTAATTTAGGATTAAATGAATTACTTATGCATGATGTGAACATGACTAAATTTTTTAGATCCTAGAAAGCTTGGTCACATGTAGAAGTCCATATAATGTCAACATATTTAGAAAGTAAAACAAACAAAAGTGCTCATATTTTTATAAAAACATTGATAAACCTATGATAGTAACTAGCATGTCCTAGAAAACTATGAATATTATTTTGTTTTAATGGAGTTGTGATATTATTTATCAATTATATTTTGGTGAGTTCAACCTCTATTCTTATAGGCGAGATGTGGTGTCCCGGTATTATTCCTTATACCATCAACATATAACATTTTTCATGGCTTAGAGACATAGATTATATTGGAAATGTTGAAGGACTTTATAACAATTCTATATTTATTTTTCATATGTGTATCCATAGATAGTGAAGTCATCCATGTAGGCCTCAACGTAATCATGGGAAACATAAAAAAGATACATAGTGGTCAGAGCATTGCATTATCCAAATCTTAATACATATAATTAGGTGACCTAAGTACATGTGAATTTATTTTTGTCTTGGTCCTCAAGATCTATTCTAATTTGATTAAATACACTAAATCCATTAATAAAAGTGAATTATTTCTTTCTTTCCAATGTGTCAAACAATTGATCGATGGGAGGGAGAAGAAATTGGTATTTCCTCATGGTTGTGTTTAGTTATCTATAGTATATATAGATAAACCATTTTCCTCCTTTCCTTAGGCATAATTACAAATGGATAAACCCATTGACTATATGGTATTGCATAAATATTTATATCATCTATGAGTTTTTATATTTCTATTTCAATTATGTCTTCTACAACATGATTCATTCATCTTTATGGTTGGTGGATAGGTTTGCATTCCTCATTGATATGTATATGGTGGGTGCATATATTGAGGTCGATGCCTCTCATATCATGGAAATACCAAATGAAAGTGGTTTATGATTCTAAATCACATACACAATATGAGTTTATTTTTTATAATGTATCTTGTTATTGATGTTTAGAGGGTGTCCATGTTGTATATCTAGTTATTTATACAAGGATCCCATTGATTATAGGATTTTAACCAATTAGATAAGGCTAAAAAGTGTGGTAGTAGCTGATGAAAAATGTCTCCCCCACTAGTATAGATTTCCTTTTTTGGAATGACCTTAGAGAGAGGACATGATAGGAATTGTAAAATGTTTTATTTAGGTGGAATGATATGATAGGTGTTTTAAAGACATTTGAAATGATTGTGTCATCCTCTTGGTCTTTCAGGTGTGGTCTACATTTTATTGTGAGAAAAGATTGTAATGAGACTTACCCATTATCCGCATCTTCTACCCATATAGGTTGTTCTTCACATGAAGAATGTACAAGTGGATAGAGAAATAGTTTCTTGATAGTATCACCATTAGAACATGTTTCCTGATCTAAAACCAATGAATGTATTTTTTTATCCAGCTATGGTATTGTAAAGATAAGTGGATATCCTTATATATTGGATTTACGTTATAAAATGATAAAATAATATAGATATTCCCATGAATATACTAAGTCTTATATAACTTCTTCAAATTTAATTATGGACCTATCTACCATTTTCAAAATGGTGGGAGTTGGATGTAGACCTGTTGAACATGTTTTCTCATGGTTTATTTTGTCATTATGTTAATGGATACTCCTATTTATATTAATTTATTATTTATGAGGGTACCCAAGACATGGAAGATCACTACCAGACTACCTAGATTAGATTATTTAGGTGATAATATATTTCCCAACATGATATCAATAAACTACCCAACAATTAGACAATCTTTGGATCTTTATTTTTATGAAAATATATATTTAAGAATAGTTTTTGGAAAACCTTAGTGTATATTAGGATGTATTTGATAGCATGAAATAAGGGTATTTTGACATAAACAATTTTTAGCATTCCTAAAAAGTAAAATTCAAAATCATGTTCAATTTTTTGGAGGTTTAATCCTTCAGAACAGTGAGGGTTGTGTTGTGACCAACACACCCCACCTTTAAATTTTTTAGATGGGGACCCAATTTTCATTCATAATTTTCATAATCATATCTTATGTATTGCATGTTCAAGGCCAACTCACATAAAAATGACTTTGATTTCTCAATAGTTATTTAGTTTTGTTATAATATATATAAAGAAGACTTTATTATAATATTAAGGCTCCCAATGTCAATCTACATCTTTTATATCATGTTGAATTTTGGCTGGAAGATGTTTGGTATGGATATATTAAACCTCAACTTTTAAAATTTAAAAATTTGACCCTTTAAAGGTATAAACTAATTTTTGTTAATATTTTTTTAAATATTTTATGCCTTTAGTGTTAAAAGTTGGGAAGAATGACAATCACTATGATTTATTCAACTAATTTGATGATATAATTTCTTATTAGAATTTTTTTCTATGTCTAATTGTGTAGGCTATACTCAACATAATGAGATATTGACACACATATTCATCCAACTTACTTATGATTTTCAAAGTTCTAGGTCTACTATTCATATAATTAATATTAAAACACACATAATAATCTCACTTATTCATGGTCTATAGGTCCAAGATCTAGTCTGAAAAAATAATTTGTGTTACTGAACAAGTGAGATCATGCCATGTGACATCACATTGGTACCTGAATTTCCTTTAGTAATCATACATGTTCTAATTTTTGGTAGTTATCTAGAGTAGTGTGTACCTTATAGGTGTCATCATATTGGAAACCTATGACTAAAATATTCCTACATAATTTTCAATTTTATTTACCTTTTAGTGAAGTGATATTTTTTCATGTATTCTGATCCTAGTGGCTCATAGCCTATAGGACTAAAATACACAGTCAAAACCTAAATACCACATATAAAATCATGGGTTAGCTACATGTCATCATCTTGACAACTTGTGAATAACATATTCTTACATAATTTTTAAAGCTTCACTACTTTCCAATGAAGTGAGATTGTTCCATGTGTGATAATACTAATAAACTATAGCTTAAAAGACTAAATTACATTGTCAAAACCTAAGTACAATCTAGATTAGTGTGAGCCATCCACATGTCATCATCTCAAAAAACATATGACTAACAAATTATTACATAATTTTTAAAGATTTTCTACCTTCTAGTGAATCAATATTTATCTACATGTCACAAAAGTGGGAACTCATAGCCTACAAGACCAATTCATGTAGTTAAAACCCAAATACCATTTAGGTTAGTGTGGGTCATCCACATGTCATCATCTTGGCAACCCATAGCTTACCATAAGAAATTATATCATGAAGACATAATTTTACACTCAATGGATAAGTGATATGTATCCACATGTCGCTGACCAGTTCAAGTAATTGAAAACCATGAAAATAGACTCTAAAAGTAAAAATGGAATATGATATCATGTTAAGATGACAAGGCACCCATAAGCAGTGAAAATATGTCACATGGAAATTAAATTTTTTCTAAAAGATAGCAATGCAAAATAAAAATTCAAATGAGAAATGAATAAGCAAGTAACAAAGTAAAATCCAATTTTCATTTAATTCACATGAATTATCAACTCAATACATTTAATCCATAAAACCAAGTTATATATTATATATACAAAGCATGATTTGATTACAATACCCTCTATCTATTATGTTCATTCTATGATTTCAATCTCCCTAGAAACTAAAACACTTCAATATTTTTAAGAACTTAAAATACTTGCACATTGTTAATGGCTTCATCATCTTTCACTCATCCTCCCTTTACATATTCCATCATTATAATTATTGAATTCATGGATATAATGTTTGATTTATCATCATTTTAATAACAATTTAAGAATTATTTGGTCATATGGGTAGAAGTGGATGAAATTTTGGCTATTAAGGTAGTAGGCCTGATTAATATTGTGATGAAACCTAAGGTAATGCCCTACATTGACTTAATTTATTATTTATTTTCAAATATAAAAATATATGGGAAAATATTGCACTACTAGCATAATACTACCCTTATTCCATACAATAGTGGAAATGCATTTGATAAATATTATAGGGTCCTTGTTCCATAAATAACATATGACCAGGCTATGGTAAATTCATAATTTATTTCAAATTCAATCAAGGAAAAATTATAGCAATGGTAATACAACCTAAGTAATTTTGTGATCAAAGGCCCAATTTGATCCATTCCCATATTTATTTTCAATCTAGGGGTAAGAATCACCATGAATCTATTAAATTTATTGTATGGATTTCTGAGTATTTGTTATTTTCATGAGATATGGATCCTATTTTTGGACATCATTTTAAATTCAAACATAATTATTTCCCTTGGAGAAATCATTAGCTCTAATTGTGTATACCAAATCATCAATCCAAGAAACTAACCAAATGGAAAATTTTATTTGATGTCATATATGGTAGATGATATAACTTATATAATGCATCCATCCTATGTCTAACCTTGGGAGCCTTCTACAAAATATCCCAAAAATAGGGTTTATGATGAATTCAATATTTTTCATATACAAATTTAAGAGCAAATTTAAAATAATCACATAAATATTTTATCCTATGGTTTACAAGGTCATATATGGAAAAAACATGCCTAGATTATCAAAACACATTAAGAGAATAATTGGTAAAATGGATGATTATTGGTATTAGATTAATTACATTATAACCATAATTGAAGGTACTAGGACACAAAATTCATATCTACCACATATTATTCTAGATAAATTCGATGAATTGGATATTTATGCATAATTATATGATAGTGAATACATTGAACTAAGAGGTTTTAAACAAGGAAGCTCACATCCAACCCCTCTCAACATTAGTTGCATATAGTATACCAAATAAGAGCACCTTATCCCTATGGGTAAAATTAGAATTCATTATTAATTAAAAAGGATACCATTTAGGTATTGGGATCCTAGAAAAAATGTTAGGGAGAACCTAAATAAATAGGAAAATAAGGTTAAAATAACTTATAGTCACTAGCGGTACAATCATGATTCTATATTTTTAAATTTTGAAGATGATGATGAGGTTACTATATATATGTGAAAGGTTAAAATGTCAATGATAGCATCCCAAAGGATATAGTATGATCTTGCCACCACAAAGGAAGACGAAAAGAGAATAGACATTGATAAATGGACCTTAATAATGATTTATGGACCTCCTTCTCAACTAGAAGAAGAAATAAGAACATAAATTATTGAAGAAGTAGGTGAATTTGGTGAGACAAACCCAAATTCATACCCAATATATTTAGAGGTCTCCCCATACTTCTAAGTGTTGTTGATTCTCAACACAAAAATGACATAGATTAATTTAAAGTTACCATTATATTAGAGGGAACATTTTAGTTTGCACCCCTACCTCTATTAACAATTATACAACAAGTCTTCCTTCCTACTCCTTTTTCACTCATTCCTACCAAAACTCCCCAAATAGTCACTTACATTGCCACTCTACTTCCTCCACTTTCCACAAATGTATCACCTTTATTTTACACTCCACCGACATTAGGGCCAACTCTTATTCCTACTGGGCCAACATTGGTGGCATACCAAAGGAAACCTAAGAATCCTACTATGTCTCACCAAGTTTTAAAATAATAAGATAGGATTGTTGAAGGTCTTTTTGTCAAAATATGGCCTCCTTATGAGGGATAAAAGGAGGAGCAATAAAAAATAGATCTAATAGAATAAAAAGAGGAAACTAAGTTAGGAGGAACATAAATAAATTAAGAGGCATAATTAGAAAAATAAAAAATTGACTTGGTTGAAAAAAAATTAATATCATGTGAAGAAAATAAAGAAGGAAAATATATGGAGTTAGATCTAGAGTCTATACAAGAAGTTCCAATCTATTAAATTACATCATTGGTTGTATATATAAACTCTCCACCTTAGATTATAAAGAAATAAAGAAAGAAGGTTGTTGAGACCATGCTAATATCTATTCAAGAGAAATTAAGGGAGATAAGTCCAAAGGAAATCCTAATTGTTACTAATTTTTCTAAAATAATTGATACAAGTCCCATAAGTGGACTTAACATAGAGGTTTCATTTACATAAGCCAAAACAACAACCTCTATAGTAACAACTTTCACTGTCACTACTTCTCATGATGATAGTGAATCATAAAATGTGAGTAAAAAAATTCTTGATTATTTATTGTTTCCTATAAATATTACTACTATAGTTAGCACAATAGGATCCTTCCATTATTTTAATTCATTTATTTTTTTATTTCTAGTCCACTTAAGAGACCTCATTCACGATGCCATTTTTTCAAACCATAGCCAAAGGACCATTAAATTTTGATTTTCCTACTATCACCGAACCTAATAAGAGTTCTAATACTATTTTTAGTTCTCTTAAAACCCATGTAACTTATATATCCATTATTAAAGCTAATCCATAGCCTCTTAGACCAAATAAGAATGTGTATTTTAAATACCTAATGTCTACTTCCATTTTGTCTACAAAATTTACACCTCCTAGGACATCTACACAATTAGGTGTGATTATTGATTTTGATATCTGAAAATATTAATCCACGGTCTCAATATACATGACACCATATAAAACTAGGTATATCACTAATACACCTCTATAGAATAAGGTCATTGCATGAAAAAAGATAATCCCTTCTTTCCCTAAACTGGCTACATCTTCTCCTATTTCCTAGCCTACTTCAATAGTAATGCCCCCACCAATTAAATCATTTCCTTCCACCTCTAAATCTACATATCCTACAAAATAAAAATCTATAATGAACATTACTACATGGATCTAAATATTTCAAGAAGAAAAGGTAGGCAAGAAATATTTAATTACTACTAAGCAACTAAAGTTATGGTTTCAGTTTGATATACAAAATAACACATAAAGAAATTAAAATATAAATACTATGTTAGTAGAGAGTGAAATTTTTGATTTGGAACATAGATCATTCATATTCTCTCTAATAAATAAGAGGAAGAACCATCCATAGACCTAGATGAATATGAGGAAAATTCTTAAAATTTTATTGATGCAACTAATGGAGTGCTTAAGAAAATGTTTATAAATTATGATTAATCAAATCAAAGGATTAAATAAATAAATGTTATAAAAGATCCTAAAGATTTTTCAGATATTGTTCAAGGAGTAGCCAAAACATGATATAATATCATTGATTCAATAAGACATGTAAGAACTGAGTCATTTATGAAATTGGGAAGTGTAACCCATGAGTACAATGGAATGAAATATGTGGACACCAAGCTTAATTTCTTAGGCTAGGCTAATAAAAATAAGTCTTACACACATTTATGTTATATATTAGTTCCTAGTGTTACTCTAGCCTAGAACCATGTGACAACTAGAATAGATCATTTGTTAGATTGGAAAAATGAAATGCATGCCTTGGTATAAAAATTCACAAGTCATGAGTAATGGGAAGTGTCAGTTCTAAAGGATATTAATATTGTAGATATATATACACCTATAGGATAACTAGTTCCAAGGCCCATTTCTAATGATTTAATCTAGGTGGCCACTGATAATTTCTAGGTAGAGGTTGAATGCATGGTTTATAAAAGCAATGAGTAACTTATCAAATTACTAACTTTTGTGAAAGTTAAATTAGCCAACATAAATACATTGAATGTGTAATTTAAGGATTCAATAATTATTCATGAGAATTTTATGGCCATGATATCATTTTCTTCATAATATCTATCATTGATGAAAAAATAATTGATATTTATTTTAAAGAAAGTCATGCCTTGTACAAGCAATTTGATGCATTAAAATAAACTCATCCTTTTATAGGTACATCTTCTATATCTTGTCCACCTCTAAGTACACAACCTCAATTTATAGTCTATATTGTACAGTACACATCAAAGGGGGATACTTTTATAACACTTTTAGTTATAGTTCCACTAGTGCCTCCATCAACTTTAGTTGCAACTCTAATTGTAACTATGAGTATAATGGCCAAAATTATGGACATGCATACTCCATCATCAAGTAATTCCACATCAACACCTTGATTATCAATGTATTTTTTAATGTACTCAATTTTAATTGAGACTCAAGTCTTAAATATATTTTTGGCACATATATATCATATTTAATATTTATGGCTAAGGGTTAATATTTATATGCATACATGCAAAATATGCATAGGTTTTAACACTAAGTTCCTAAAATAAAATATGTAAATTTAGAAATCACTTTATGATGAGACCTCCCCATCCCAAGATATATATACTTGTGTCCTCCAAATTATAAATGGAGGTTAATTTTTTAATTGATATGAATAATAAATTCTATAATTTTTTCTTGATGTGTGTTTCTTCTCTAAATCTTTTGATTCATTGAAGAAGTTCCATCACACTAGTATTTTTAGTCTTTGGGTTGTGCATAAGTGTTTTTACTATAGTTATTTAAATTTTTTATGGATAATTTGAATTATTTGTGTTCATTAATCATAATCTCCCTTTGAAGACGTGAAAATTATAATCATAAATTGGTAGAAATATTTGGTTATGAACATTAAAGTTCTATGTATTTATCTCCTTTTACTTCAAACTGTGTCTACGTGTTTTATGTATTAATGGCAACCTATAATAGGCATTGGTTCTCAATCACTTTTCTAGATCATACTACAAAGTCTAGTTTGGAAGGATTTTAATCTATATTTGGTTAATGAAGTCTCTTTTTTTCCATATCTTTCACTCTTTTTATAATTATTTTAATCTAATCCACCTTATGTTAAAATCTAGATATTGTGGCCAAAACACCCCCTTTTGCATAAGAAATGAGCCCCCCCAATTTTAAAAACTCATAACCATAGTTATCAGACCCATTATTGCATTGTGTTTATCTTCCCTTGTGTTGAGTCTTTGAAATCCTAGGTCACCATGTTTCTTTATTTTCCTTACTGAGTAAATGATATGGAAAATGACCAATGTATCTACTTATAAGGACTCATTAGTTTATAGAAGAGACCAAGGAAAATCTTATCTATATTCCATGATTAAGATGGGAACTCTTGCCTTGAATGTTTAACATGTTAACTTTGTAGGATTTCTCTTGCTTAGAGGTTTTGAGAGTCTCAATCATATTCCTTGTGTATCTAACCTTGGAGCCTTACGTAGTGTTATAGAGCCTAGTTTGTGGTTGGGTAAGCAATTAATTGATAATTCATTCTTTATATTTCAATTAGTAATTTTATGTGTCTTGTATAGGGTATTCCATGTGTTAAAGTCTTAGAACTACATGGATTTAGTATATTATACTGAGGGATAGTTATATGTTTCACAATAAGAAAATTCCATGTGATCATTTTTAAACTTGTTAGTCTCTTAGTCTAACAAAGATGTGAGAACTTGGGAGGGACCAATATATTTAGTAAACACCATGAAGATTGTTTTTAGATGCATCAGTCTTCCACACCTAATAAAGATGTCATAACCTTAGATATCCTAATGAAATCAATAATTACCATGTGGCCCAAGGTTAAACATAGTTATTGCTTCAGCCAATCATCCCATGTCAAAACTAGAAGAGACATTCTCCTAGACCTTATAGAGATATCATATCTTAGGAGACACTAGTCCAACAAGTGAATTCCATGTAAACCAATGATAGAGTGGTCAATCTCCTAGTCTTGATAAAGATGATAGAACATGGGAGAGCCAACTGAATCAAGAAATTCTATGTGCCTTAAAGGTTAGTATTTCCCAAATTCAACTAATGAAGATCTCTCCATTGTTATACTTATCAGTCTCCTAGTCTGAAAAAAATGCTAAAATATGGGAGAGACAAAAATAGTGAGGGAGTGACACATGGCTTACTATTAGAAAATTTATTTTCTAAGTTTAACAAGGATGTCACAATCTATGAGAGCCTGACGTATCATAACTTAACACATGGAATACCTAAAAAATTATTAGGTGGGCCCCATAAAGGTCCTAAGATGGACAAAACAAAATATAAGTGGAACCATAGGGGCTAATCATAAGATGCCTCATCTCACCATTAGACATATCATCCCCATCAAAGATATAATAATGAAGATCTTAGTTGTTCTTGGGTATCAACCATTAATGTGAAGACCATTCAGGATGTGACAAATGGTGCAGACTCAGAGCTCCCAAGATACTTTAAGGATGAGGTGGATGTGCACCTACCCCACTCTAGACATTGATGAAGTGGGGAACTTGACCCAAATTGGAAAAGTTTAAAATGTCACATCACCTTTACTAGATTTGTTCAACAATATATTATTATATACTCCAAATTTAATTTTACATTAGGAAATAAAGTTAAGGTTCGAGCTACCCACTCAAATTTGAATCCATGATAGATGAGCCACTAAAAACCATTAATGCAAGGGGGATGGATGTGAGTTTATATAAGTGTTCCAAGTAAATATCATTATATTTTATATCCCTAAGCTATCAAAATTTTCCTCCTTATTCTTTGCCTCCACCTACTAATTTTTTTGTCTTCTCTTTTAGCCTAAGATTTTCACCAAATTTAATCCCATAATAATGGACACTTCTTATTCAAACCCCATGGTTGAGGATGAGTATAGGGATACTCTATTCCCATATGATTTAAATAAATTTAAGCACTATAATGAATATTTCAAGGCCATCAACATGCTACCCAAATAATTAATTATTGATGATAATGATGAAGTTGAGTTTAAATATTCCTTATGAGCATACTATAATTTTGGCTTGCATTGATCCATGGCCAAGCCCAAAATTCTCCCTTATGCTAACTTATTTAGAAAGTTACTCCTCACTACTAGGCAAGGGTGGGGATAATAATCATGATTGGGTTTGCTTAGTTGATTGCTGATATCAAATTTCTAACATCTTGGTTATGGACTATAAAGCTTACTATAATTTATTAGACCCCACTTTTTCATATCACTGAGTGGTGGTGAAGACCTAGATTGACACATTTCAAATCTATGACATCCTCTAGGACTAGGCAAAGAACCTAGACACTAAATGTGTTAATAAAGAGGATGTCAATTCATACATGGTCTGCACCTTCAATGAGGGGGTACATATTGGCATGTTCTTATTGAATTAGTTGTTCAAGGCCTTAGATTACCTTCACATCAATGAATAGTGGGTTCCCCTGATTCATATGATCTTGGATGACTCCTAAGTCTTAGACCTAAGAGGTGTGGTTAATTTCAACATGTTGAGATCCATAACGGATGTGCATGTAAGGGTAAATTCATACATGATGAGCTATCTCATAGATGGGGTCTACAAGATAATTTCTTTCAATCCCTCTACCTGTCCTTCTTGGGTTCTTGATGGCCATGTGGTCCATGTATTTTTTTACAAACTATATGTCCACTAATATAGAAATAATATCTAGGACATTTGTGAATGCTTCTACTTAGTGGTATACAATGTAGTCAATGAGGCCCCTACGCCTTATCTATCATAGGAAATAAAAGATTATCTCCCATAAGAGGTTATTGGTATTTTTGAGAGGACATAATATCCCAAGTCACAAGTGTATACACATAATATTTTTAAACTTTTACCGATTACTAACACTTTGTATCTTGTAAGAACCAATTGAGTCTCAATCTCTCTAAGTGCATGTTTTAAGGAGTGCATTGAGGAAGGGGTTGCTAGACCATTAGTACTTCATAATATTATTGTCCCTTGTACCACTTTCCATCTATACACTCATTTCTTAAAAACCATTTAACCGAAGCTTATTCTTCTCAATTGTACACATTCTAGTCATTTGTCATGCTTTATCCTCCTTTTTCTTGACTTGACCCCCTTTTCACTAGTTGACTATACTAGGTCGACTGGGTCAACTTTGTACATTTTTTAGCTTATAATTATTTTATAGGGATTACTAGGTTGACCCTATACTATTTAGGGGTATTTTTAACTTTGAGTTTCATCAATTCTTTGATCAACCTAGCTTGAGACCTAGTGATTTATCTCTTGAAAACATATAGGGTTGACTAGGTTGACCCTGTACAGTGGATATATTCAAAAGGATTTAAGGAAAGATCAACCTATATATACATCTTTATTTCTAACCATTTGAGAATAGATAAGTGAAAAAGAATAAGTTTGAATGAACATATGCTTATTTCCCATTCTATTTAAGTAATAAAGCTTAGGGTTCCATACTTTATTTTGAGATACTGATCTTGTCTTATGGGGAAGTCTTTTGGATTCATAAATAGGTTGTGTATCCTAGATCTAATTTATATTTTTTATACTTACATACCACAAAAATATATTTCAAATCACCTTGGCCAAGGGATATATTAAGGCTCGATAGATTCATCTTCAAAGGTAAGTATTCCTAGCTTTATTTCTCCTTTGTAATAGTAGATAGATAATACAGTTGTGCTTCTTTCCCATGCATTAAGATTATGTATACATTGATGTTATTATATGTCTTCTATTCCTAATTGTTTTAGTTTATTTTGTTTCTAACCCCAACTTTGTACCATAAGCTTTGGTGTGCACTAGATTAGATTTACTTTACTATTTATTAGAATAAAGGGAACATTAAACCTTGGACTCTTTTAGGGTTGTTGCATGATTGTGTTAGACTATAGGCTTCAGAACCCTTCCTAAAATGGCATATTATGACAAGTGATCCCATAATTAGGTTTATTGGATCCCCATATTATTCATGCTCCCTCCTAAAAAATGTATTCCAAATCAGAAGTGTAGGTATGATCTATCTTCTCTAAGCTAGGATTGATTTATAGACATGATGAATTTTTTTATTGCATACATTATGGTAAATCTAATGTAGACTAATCATTGTAGTATTTTTTTCACCTTATTTCATTTCTTTCATTTTTTCATCATTATTTTGATCATGTATTTTCCATACTAGATCAACTATGCAGACCTGGTATCTAACTTCTATGCATAAGATTTTAGGTACATGCTACTAGATCAATCCAATCAACCCAGTATAGGTTTTCATCTTTTCATACATCCGGTCTAGACTACTAGGTCAACCTATTCAACCCTATACATTTTTAGGCACTTAGCAACAAGTTTTTATAAATCTTGATCGACCTAGTCGATCTAGTTAGTAGCATTTTTAAGCATATATCAAGGTTATTAAACATAAATCTTCATTCTTTGCATCTCTGATCTACCAAGGTTACTTTATATTTCTATATTTATTTATTTATAGTATTTCTTTTTATAATTTTTAGCCTTTAAAATTGCCCTTGCATAGTCAACTAGATCAACCTTGTCGACCTAGTTCTATATTTTATGTGCTATTTGGATAACTAGGTCGACTCTGTTGACCCTATTCATTTTTAAACCTTGATTATGTAGTAAAAGTTTAACATTTTCAACCCTATTCTATATTTTTCTCAAACACTATTGACTATATCAAAAGTATACCTAATCTTAAAGTTATAATTAACCTTATATGCTAGTAATTAGTTCACACTTTCTTTTCTTGTTTATTTCATGCTTCGAATAGATTGTATAGCTTAATTAGGTGGTTTTCAATTAACCATTTAGTTTTAATATTTTCTATTTTATGCACACATGGCCAAATCATAAAATCTAAACAATCATTTTTACATTTGACTAACCAAGGCCAACTTACTTATATTTCATCACCAAGGGGGAAGCTAACTTGATACTCTAGTTAAGTATAATGTGGTGTGTGAAGTGAGGGGTTAGGCCTCAATGCCAAGCCTATATCATTTCTACTATAGACCCTTTTAGCCTAAACTAACTGAAACCATCCTTAGATTACCATTTTATTTCTTTATAACTAACTTCCCATCACATTTAAAATGATATCTTAATAATAAATATACATTCAGGTTGACCAATTAGTTAGCTCTTTACTTTTCAAGTTGATTTCTTGTTTTTTTCTCAATTTTATTTTGTATTTCAAAAACTTACATTAGCCAGCATTGGTGCAAGGTTTTGTGTTGTGTGCCTCAATTTGATTGGCCAACATTAATCCACTTGATTGTTTATTTCCTTTTACTTATTTCTTTTCAAATTTCTTGAAATATTTATCTTGTTTTAGTTCAAAAACTATTATAGGGTTTTTAATTTTCCCTATCTACTATATTAGGTCTACCCAATTAAACCTGCACCTTTTTCCAACCTCTATTCACTTTATTGGATCAACCCATTCAACCCTATACTATTTATAAGGATTGTTTTCTCTTTTCCTATCCTTTGTTCACTATACTGGATTGACCCAATCAACCCTATACAATTTGTAGACCCTATTTTTGTGCTAGGTCAACCCAATCGACCATGTACTATTTTTGTCATTAACTAATTCCTTGTTTTCTCATCTCTCTTTCTTTCCCTTCGTCATGGAATTTCTATTTGATGATAATATTGAGTTGTAGTCAATAGATATGATGAATCTTACCAACCCTCATAGGGTCTCCCATAGACAGAGTAGGGCTCCTCTTTTGGATGCTAGTAATGTCAATGTTTCTACTTTCACAATGAACTATGGGACCCCTCCTAATACCTCTTATTAGTTTAATCCTCTCTTCTCATTAGAAGACTAACTTGAATTAGAGTATACCCCCTAAATTCACTTCTTTATCTCCAAATTTACTTAACATTGAGGAAAAGATCCTTCTATTATTTACAATATTATGATTAATGGTCAATCCAAAGAGTCTCATTCACCTACTCCTACATTCTCAATTGGATTTTTGGGTACCACTTTCTTTGATTCTCATCCTTTTCCTTTAAATATTACCCCTTCTCATACCATGACCTCTTCTTCTCTAACTTATTCAACCTCCATGCCTAGTATATCCACTAGCATGGTAGGTTCTACATGTAGTGGGCCTCTCATAAGATCCACTATCCTTAATCCTTCCACTAGTACATAATTTTCTACCCAAGGTAATCATCTTACTAGTTTTTTTTATTCTCAACCATTCACTAGTCCATCTTTTGTTGCACAATAAAAATTTTCCACTAGTGTCTCACATTCTCATAATTCCTCTCAAGCACTTATTAACACCAATAGTGGTATCCAAGCCACTAATACCACCTCTAATGCTAATCAAACACATTAACTACTATTATAAACACTCAATCAAATGAATACCTTTCAAGATCAGAACACAAATCAAATGATGAGAATGCAAAACCAACTTCTTCATCTTCAAACTCATCCTCAACCAATGGCTTGGGGAACATATAACCATAATTTCCCCCCTCTTCTTCAACATTCTCAAGGAAATATCATTCTTCAACCTCATTTTTTCAATAAAACCATTAAGCATCTCCAAAATGAAACTCCCTCTACTTAAATTTCTAACATTGATATAGGAGGTATCACACCTACAATTTCTTATATTGATCAACCGATCCCACCCTTCATCTTAAAAAAATTGGAAATATTTATAAGGATTGGGCCAAATTAAACACCTTTGTTTCTACCAAAATCTTATCAAAAAATATCATAGATGATGCCTTGGATTGGTAAAACCAACTTAGAGCTCATTCCATTACTATTTTGGAGGATTTAGTGAATGCTTTGGTTCAATAATTCCAAACTAGTCATCTTCCTGAAAACACTCTAGCCCACTTCATAAATTACAAACAACTTGAAAATGAAATTGCTCAGCCCTTTTTTAAAAGGTGGAAAACTTTTTCAAACAAATTTGAACATAACATGGCTAATGATAATCTTTTCCACATCTTCACCAATGCCCTTTTTCTTAAACTTTAATATCATGTATGCACTCTCTCTCTCTCTCCACATACATTGGAGGAGGATATTTACCAAGATAAATGATAAGATTTACTTATGAATTAATTTGAGACACCTCAACCTTATGTAGATTCTCATCTCTAACTTAAGAATAAAAATCACAATATTACCAATGATGGTGTTATAAATACTTATGAAACCATTCATAATGTTAAAGTTGTCATTCCTACCCCTTTATTGGAATCAACTCCCCCTTATCAATAATATACCAATCCTCATTTATCTTCACCAAATTACATGATGTTCATAAACCTTTATCCTCAATTGAATTACTTAAGCATCTACCTAGGCCTCTTCCACAAGATCTTGACCCTACTCATCCTATGAAATCATGTTATGATCCTAACAAGTTTTCTTGGTTTCACACTAATTGGGGTCTTTCTCATGAGACATGTAGACAACTTCATAATTTAACTACAAACTTTCTTATTGGTCCTAATTTTTAAAATGATTATATCATTCAAAATTATCAACAAGCTTATGAAATTGTTTTCAAGGATTATAAATCACATGATAAATATCAAGGTTTTAATCAAGCCAACACTTATTTGGATATCTACAAAGACCCTCTTTTTAATCATCAACCTATCCTAGACAATCAAGATAAAGCCACCCCTTCCACCAATAATGTAAAAAGTCTTGTTGAACCCACTTCTAAAGAGAATGTGGTTAACATGACTAATATGTGAAGGGTGGTTACTTTTATCGATTCCTAAACTATCTACACTCCTTCATCTAGAACATATCATTTTATCTAGGAATCTTCTCAAACTCATTTAAATGAGTTGGTGAAAGATTATATTATAGATTTTGATGATTCAATTTATAATTCTCCCTTAGATAACACTTCATTTTCTATTTCTACCACTCTTCCATCATCTTCTAAAACAAACAATACTTGAATTTATACTAACACTTCTACCAACTCTCAAAAATAACTTGAACCAACTAATTCATCATCACAACATAATTTAAAATCTTGTTCTAAGAATTCCTCTTCTTATCAACATAAATTCTAATGCACTTTAGCTCCTCCTTTTAAGGACCTCCTTAATCATTATGCACATATATATAATAACATTATTATAGGCTATGATGAGTGGAATCCCATCATGAAACTCACTAATCTCCCATCCAAAATCCTATTCCTTGAGCTTATAAGGACTTATCCACATCGTAGAAATTGTTTTATGTAACTACTATTTAAAATGAATGTCTCTTGTCCTCCCTTAATAGGATGGGAGGTAGCCTTATTTGGATCTGAGGATAGTATATTATAACAATGTGAAGAGGTGTCTATCAACTTTGATGAAACCATAGACACTTCTCTTTCCTTAAAATTTCATTTAGCTTTTATGATTCTTGATGAGATTATGCTTCATGCAGATGATCCTTTCTTATTTGTTAGTGTTTAAATAGGCAATATACAAGTTAAGTGTGGATTGATTGATGAGGGTTCTAGCACCTAATTTGCCTCTCTCAACTTTATTAAAACCCTTGGATATTTATAATGTAATCTCATGTCTACATGTTATACCTACCAAGGATATGATAGAAGGAAAATGCCTCCTCTAGGTTATGTGTGGATTCTCATTACCATCCCACCTATCACCATTTATGTGAAGGTGATGATATTTAACTTTCCCCTTTCTTATAACATATTATTTGGTAAGCCTTGGAATCATCATATGAGATTCATTGCTTCTTTTGCTAGCCAATGCATTAAATTCCATCATAATGAATCCATCTATAGGATTGAGGGTGACACTAACCCTTATAATTTTGAACAATTCTAAGACCATTGTGTCTTCAAGATTCCTACTCTTGAACCTTTGCCCAGTGTTCCATTTTATGATTTAAACATTTTAACTTTCTCATTAATTTAACTTGAGGTTACAATGGGCATCCTAAACTCATTATAACATTCCTCCTAACCTCTTAGATTTTGATGATGATGATCCTGATGATATTAACATAAAGATTAAAAATTTTGATCTCTTGCATCACCTCATCTCATAGCTTCTTATTTCCTTGCATTCTCATTCTCTCAAGCCTCCTTGCAATGACATTCCCATGGTATTGACCAAGACTAAACATTTTATTCACCACACTTACACAGATGACAAGGTCATCCCTAATTATGTCATTCATCATCACAACCTAGATTATGATGATGGTTATTCCTTAGATGATCCATTCTTAGGTGGTTTTGTATAGGCCTGTGATGCTAAGATTATCTATTATCATTCTTCTTTACTTGAGTCTTTTTGCATATCTTCTTGTCTTCCTTCATTTACAGTTCCTACTTTTAGCATTTTTCCTCTTTATCATAGGGTATATATGGTACCAACACCTCTAGTTTCTAAGAATCCTTGAAATATTATGCTCATGGATCATGCTATGACTAGGCCTTACCATTTTTTTAGGTACCCTAATCATCATATTTGGTTTACTCCTAAGATTAGTGTGACCTTTCATATACCTTATGTAGATCCCACTCTTCCCTCAATAGAACCCTTATCAGAGCCCACTACCATTCCTATATTTTAGCCCATTATTCTTCTTATTATAGTTGAGACTCTTCCCACTCCTACTCTCATTTATCCTACCCCTTCTTCTCATCTCATTTCTCCTTCCATTGAGCCTAGTTCCATTTCACCTCCATCACCACCTTCCCTTGGTGATGGCTTGCTTCCCTTCCCTGATATGGCTCCATTACTCACCAAATGTAATGATGAGTCTTATTTGGATTATTACATTCCTATTTCAACTCCTTCTATGAGTGATTCTCCTAAGACCACTCACAAGCATATTTGTTGCTTCTATGGGATAGATAATTATTCTTCTACCCATTATCATAAGTTGTTATAGTATATTGATAGTTTATGTCCTTCCTCTCTTTCCTCATATAAATCCATGCCTCCCTCAAATTTTATACTTGAATATATACCTAATCATGGTGAGGTGTATTATATTTGATACCAATGTGGCACCCATCACACTGATTATTTCCATATCCTTCAACAACACCTTAAGGATCATCTTTTAGATATCCTTAGACCTTATTTCATTATTCTCATAGGTCATTATTTTAATAAGGCTCCTCCTTATTCTCCCATGGATCCAACTATATTGGTTTCATCCCTTATTATGGTCCCTTCATCACCTTTTGTGCCTCCACTCATGGACCTTCCCTCACCTCTGGATCCTTCTCCATATGTGAGTCCCTCACCTGTTGATCCTTATCCATTAGTGATTCCTACATCTCCCATAGAGACCCCTCCCATGAATTTTCCCAAGAATCCCTTGCATAATTTCCATTCTTATCACGATCCATTGAGTATTCCTACTTTTCCAATTGGGGAGATTAGAAGAGAATTCTTTTCCTAGTTTTCATTGAAGATTGATGAGACATTAGTAATAGTTTGTATCTAGCTTCATAGAGATTTATTTGATGTCTTGGATAATGTGTGTGGTATATTTATGAGCACATGTATGGTGCCTTTTAATTTAAATTTTTATTGGGCATGTGCTCTAATTTTATTTATTTTTATTTGCTATATCATTTAATATTATGTCAAATTCATATTTTTCTTATATAGTGATTTTACCTTTTGTACTATATCTTTCTTATATTGTCATTTACATTTGCATATGATTGTCTTTATTTATCAATGTATTCTCTTTATTTATTGATTTTTTATCAAAACTTTCTTTTTGTGTCTTCATGATTATTTGCTTTATTATCTCTATTTTTCATAGATAATTGTCCTTGTCTCCTTTTACCATGTGATCAGTTAGTAAATAATGCATATCATTATAATGTCCTTTCAATGATCCACCTTTAGATCTCCTT